>MNPL01012445.1:9041-31453 GCA_002081605.1 Tropilaelaps mercedesae
CTACGTTCATTTTCTTGATGAAATAGCTGTCCGCCTTTCGGTAGCTGCCTGCCATGAAAGGACGGTGTGGAAACTGCTCGAGACTGATTCACCGTTAGCCTCCACGAAAGTCCTATACGTTGACTACATCGAATTCTAGCAGGCCCGGTATTAGTCAACAGCGGAGAAGGGTTGGAACACCCGAAACTGGCGCCTACTAAAGCAGCAGGAGATGTTATTAGGACCGACACACATCATCCAGCTCAAAGCACAAAAAATCACAGATCATACGACGCTTGCTATGATGCCTTAGATTTGTGATAGTACTATTTCGCGGTGAAAGGAATGGTTCTGTTCGATGACGGCTGCCGCATCTACCCTTAACAGCACCGGAATCAAAGTGTGAAGCGACTGGTGTCGACAGCCAGAAGTAAACCTGTTCGTCCCATGGTTGTACGTGATTTGTAAGTTTTTTGTACCGCTCTAGGCCCGACTACTCGTCAGTATAACACGATGGAGGCTCATCTCTGCCTTGAACCACCTACCGAATACAACCGCAGCGATGGGAAAAGAGCGCGCATTATTTCAAGAAAATTTCACTTGGTTTTGTCTGGTCTTCAAGCGGCAACCTTTTTGCATGCGGGAGCCCGCGATCGCCTTCGTATCTTCATTCACGGACGACCAACCACCTTTACAACACTTCTTCAGATGTTTAGACACGTCAATCAGTAATTCGTCGTTGTGTAGTGAGTATAGTTCTCACAAATATAGACACACACACACACTCACGACTGCATTTTATTTTGAAAAAGCCATTCGATAGAGTTTCTGTCCCTGTTACCGAACGAACAGGTTTCAACGCAGTTCACCATCGTCTATATCTACATTCTGCTAAATTCTGTCATTCATTCACAGCCGCATACAGTCGATTTATCAACGAACTCGTTCTCACACTCAACGCTACACAGTTGAGAGGATTCGTTTGGAATGCGCTGGACGCAACTACGCATTACTACCACATAGAGTGGTAACAAGCAGAAGTGAAACGCACAGCGACGTTTAACGGCATTCGAGATTTAGCCATGCCGACGAAGCGATACTCGGAATCATTCCTTCACTCGCTGCTAACACATGCTGCTTCTTCTATATTCCATTCGGGTTTAAACGAGTTGATAAAACGTCCTCATTTTTATGGACATCTCCAGAGATGGCCACCCGCTCGATATCGCGCACTAACTGCAAATGTCTGGATTCGATCATACATAACCCATACACACAATGGGCAGATGCAGCCAAGAGCTACGCGTGTTTTTGTCGCAGCAACGACATCTGCCGGCGTCATCCAGTATATGCCACCTCGTTCGTTTCATACTGGCGCCGATCACGAATCGCCGCCGAAAGAGCAGTTCATGCACCGGCAAACTAACCAGCCAGACAGCTTTTGGATACATTGCGGCACCGTTGCATTGTGTGGTTAGATTTTGAATAGGTCGATATCATTGGCCACTGGTACGGGTAAGCGTTGAGTGACACCCAAGTGGTAAAATGACGAGAGATGCCTCCGAAAGGCAACGCACGACTGCTGTTGACCATCGGGAAAAGGCCTGGTAGAGGGCGAATCGATATCGTGATAGAATTCAATATTGATTTTCTTTGATCTGATGGCGTAGCTAGGTAGCTAGGTAGGAGGAGAAGGAGGTGGGAGTAAACACGTTATCGGAATATTAATGATAGATTGCGAATAATGAAAGCCTCGATTCGTAGACTGAGTGGAGCTAATTCCCAGGGTGCAGCGATGGCTATCGAGTCAAACTGAATGTATTAGTCGAAGAGCACGCGGCGAGGCTAAACTCAATTCGCGTGTGTTCATCATGTTCATCTGAGAAACCCGATCTTCACTAACGTTGTCTTCCTATGGGCTGAACGTCGAACGCCTGTCAGCTTAACGCCGCGCGATTTCGTACGAAAAGTGGCCTTTCTCGGAGTCATTCGGTCATCGAAGCTGCATATCGAAAATACAGCCTGATTCGCCCGTATTCGCTTTCCAGTGCCTACAGACGGGCTTACCGTCCACCGCGCAATACATTCCTGTATGGCAACAGTTGTTGCCTCAAGGATTGTTACGAGCTCCATAGGCCTCTTCCAGCCGTCTGTCCCGTGCATGGGGTAGGTCTGTCGAATCTATCTGGCGGAGCATAGGTGATCAGTTTAGCCAACGTTGGGCATCGCCGTTGATCAACGCCTAAGATTGCGCAACGGCCGTTCATTGCCCTACTCAATGCTGTCGACCGAACGACGCCTAATCAAGGACCCCGGCGACGCTCTCAATTCTCATCGCCTTCGCGTGACCATACCGCTGTGAGATGGCCTTTTAAAAGGCGGCTGGGCCCCCGCTCAAAGAGGGGGAATCAATGTTTAGCCCTGAACTTGGCGTGTCTCGGCGTCGAGCTGCGCGGTGTTCAGTTACTCTATACAGAGCATCCCCGTTACTTGCGTTGCGAAACTGACCAATCACCTGTCAGGGCTCGATATGGAGACTATCTGGCCGCCATACGAGGATCGACTCCCGTTCGCAAAACGCACCGGTCGACGCCGCACACAGCCTCTCAGGTGGGATAGGTCGTCGCCCGAAGCTGAAACCAACCTAACCAGTGGCCAACTTCCGTTAAGAGCAGCGCTAGCTTTTCTAGTTCGTTCTCTCTCTCGCTCGCTCGCTCGCTCTTAACGTATCCATACAGAGAAGCGAAGTTTTGAAAATGAACTTGAGACAAGACGACCTCGAAGGTTCTCTCATTTTCTAGACACACACAAAACGTCTGTTCAAACAGTGGGTTAACCTTGTTGCTAATGGTAAGTACTAATCATATCAATGTTATTTTACACAACAGCGCATTTTAAACAACAAGGCAGAAGGGCACCAGCACAGGAATCAGATTCGAGCGTGGGAACGCGGAGAGCCCTCACAGGGCTCAGTCTGAGTAGAGGAGGCCACCAGATGCGTGGACGAAAGGGGTATAACTCGATTTCCCATCGTTGCCAATATTTACATCGTTTGACACACAGATCAGCCTGCACGCAGGCACATGCAAAACGACTGGGTTGCCCAGCCACGTGAGTCAAAAGGACATACCGAATAAAACGAGCCCAAACCGCTCAGGCCCCGTCTAGAAACTGAAATACAATGGAAAGACCTAAACATCAATGCCGCCTTACGAAGCAATGCAAAAACGGTACTGTGGACGTTAGATATTGGCTGATGGTCAGCCCTAAAGATATTTTGGTAGCTGTCCTGCTGTTCGAACGCCAGCTCGTTTTCTGGCTGAGGAAGACAAAGTTTAGTAGAGCTGGAATCCATCCATTAAGATGGAACCGAATTCGCCAACAAAATCCGCTGCCAACATGCGTAGGAGTTCCACTTTTGGACGTGGCGCGGGTTAGTAAAATGAAGCAGCTCGAAGGCATCGCCTCGATAATGACAGCTAGTCCGCTTACACGGGTCGGCGAAGAGAGGGTAAAAAACTTCGCATTACGTAACAGACTCGTTGAGCAGACCCGGCTGGCATCACTGTGCTCCCCTTTACGAGGAACTCGGTATCTGTACATCGGAGCTCCAGGGGGAAAGGACGTCAAAGAAGTGAAATGCCCAAATACCCGTCGATTGTTGCCTTCGATGCGTGGTTCATCGGTTGCCCATCTAATCGTGTGAAAGGATTAGACGTGGTTTACCGGTGACGAGTTTTTAGGCTGTATCGGGAGAACTGACCAGTCCGCAATGGCGTACGTCCGTCGAGCCTGACCCACCGTCGCGGTTTGACTGCTTTAGACTCCCAACCAGTCGGCAATGGCGACGATTTTTTTGCCTACACTGTCTTAGTAGATCTAACAATTAACAGACTCTCAAAGCCCGAGGAATGCTGTTACAAAATATGAGAACCCGACTGCTGGCGCTCTTCGAGAAGGTACCATGGAAAGTCGCCGGAACTTGTCAGGTGCCCCCGTCGGAGTTTCCGCTAGTCAGGGTGGGCTTGGGTGATTAACTTTACAATGTTGGAAGTTTTTTCCCAAGGAGTCTTCAAGAAGCTTGAACGTCACGTTAAGACTCGACTTAGCTTTGTGTCGAGCATGCGAGTAAATACTCGAATATCAATAAATATATTCTCGTGAATTGGTATAAGGACGCTGTAACAGAGCATCGACCACATGTCTTCTAAATAATCAAGTTCACACTCGGACAAATCTACATGGACGCGATCTTTACCGTTGAATGCCTATTACATTGACAGAATTCTCAGAACGAATGCAGACTAACTATTCTAGCTATAACTATAGCGTCATCAAGTGAGGAAACACAATTTTCAAACTGATCTCCAACTTGTTACTTTTATAGATTTCTTCCAAAATATTTACTTTCATTTTTTCGTTAATTTTTGTTTCGCAAGTATTAACAGCTATTGCCTTAGCGCTTTTGCAAATTCTGCAACCCTTTTTAAGCTAATTTCATTGGTATCTAAGGCATGGCATCTAAACTATGCTAATGTCATATTACACATACACACACACACACACGTCCACTATAGTAGTGTTTTACGCCAATGGAAACAATCCGTTTTTCAAACTAAGCCATTTTCTCAAACTAAGCCATGTTGTTTTGTTAGCAGGCCAAAACTCGCCTGCCACGCGGACACAACCATGCACGGCCATGCGAAGTTAACAGAACAAAGTAAGTTACCCACATTGTAGAGATTTCTGTATCCGAGCGTTTCGTAAAGAGTCATCGTGCAACACTGCTGCGTAATCACTCTCTGTACTGGCCGAACGGCGGTCGTGTTCGTTTATATTGTTATGATGTATCGTTCTGTTATTGTTTCGTACGGCAAACATGCGCGCCAACACAATTGTTAGTACCACACACACACACACACAGACAGACCTCCTACTACTACTATACACAACACACAGACAGAAAATGCTCACTCTACTCTCCACTTAACATTCAAACAGACAACTCAGCGAGCCGCGACAGGTGGTGCCCTCTATCCGTTCTCATTGGAACTACATCGCTCGACAGACGCGACGAGCTTCTTCGACTATTCGCTTGATGCGTCGAAGTGACTTGATGGTGCGCCAATCAAGCGCACCAGGGAGGTGAGGCCAGGGGCTATATTGACGATATGGGACTATCGATCTTGTGCGTTTGACTCATTTACGGGTTATCTCGAAATGTCTCGGTCACTCCCACAACCCGAGGCCGCCTGCGCCTCCGCTGCTCCTTCTCCTATCGAAGTGCCGCCGGCGCATTTGAAATGCATCCCCCTCCGGATCGAACGGCTACAGTGGCGCCACCGCTACGTTCAAATCTCGCGGGTGTCGTCTGCTACGACCAAGATGGCCGCGCCCATGGGCGGCTGCCAACACTTCTTGTCGACCGCAGTGGCGTTCGTCTTGCCATGGACGAACTTCCCGCGATGGACCCTACTGTTGTGGGGATTTTCGTCTCACTTCTTATCGTTCTGCTGTCGATCCTAGTTTTCCTGCGCAGCAGAACTAGGTCCCGAAACAACGTCCTTATTTGCGGCATCTCCAACGCGGGCAAGACTGTGCTCTACGCCGGCCTCTGTTCAGGTAAGCCGGTTCAAACGTACGTGTCCATCAAGGAAAACCAGGGCAACTGTTTGCTGGCGAATGGGCGTTCCTTCCGGCTGATTGACATTCCCGGTAACGAACGCCAACGGGTGAACATCTTCGACAACTACAAGGCCACGGCGCGGGCCATCGTGTTCGTCGTCGATGCCGTCTCGTTCATGAAGGAGCTAAAAGACGTGGCAGAGTACGCTTATACGGTACTCGCCGATCCGGACACGTGCACTCGACATATGCCCGTTCTGTTCGCGTGCAACAAGCACGACGACGATCTGGCGAAATCGAGCGCCGTCATCCGGTCGAACCTCGAGAAGGAACTCAACGTGCTCCGGAAGACGCAGACGTCGAAGCTCGCGACAACGGAAGGCGTCCAACTCGGCCACACGCTCGGGAAGGAAAACAAGCCGTTCGAATTCAATGATTTGCCACAAAAGATCGAGTTCGTCGACTTCAGCGCCAAGCAGGGCCCCGAAGCCGTGCGTGAGTGGTTGTCAAAGGTGTAAAGGAGCCACCAATCGTACTTTGCTGATCTGAGTGTTTTATGTGTCTGTGTGTTTTGTAAATAGCTATTTACATTATATATACATATATATATATATATATACATATATATATATATATATGTACAAATAGACTAGAGCGTGCGCGGTAGCAGCTGACAGGCATGGTGACCAATACGGCATTTGAAAGAGCGACTACGTCTTGCTAAGCTAATATCGATATATACGAAATGTATCTGTCAATGGTATTCGACGAAGGTCAAAGTGAACACAGTCGCAGTAAAGAAGAACGAGACACATTTTACGAAGTTAGCGACGGGCCAGAAGTCAGTGCTTAATGACAATAGCTCGACTAAAAATCCTTTGTTAGTTATGCCATTGTGCCTGCGTGTATCTCGAGATGACAGTGATGACAGACTGGTTTACGAACGAGAATGTGTTGTGAAGTGAGCAGAAATAAATGTTTTATTTTCTTACGAGACTAGTTGTCGTTATTTCTACTGGAATACATACGCGGCGGCCCGTCAATTTTTGACCGATTGGAAAATGTAGGTGGAATAGCGGTAACATTCAGTATGAGCTATGGTATTCTATAAAAATTAATAAATAAATAAAAATAAAAAAAATGTATTTAATAACAGCTCGTAACCTACTATCGAATCAATGGGGTGGCGGCAATGTTGTTCAAATATACCTACCACTTCACTGGTTCGTGAGGATTACGCCCTGGTGTTCCATTCGCCTTACACGACAAGATTCGTGGTTATATATTTTGCAAATGTAATATAATAAAAATATTCATTTCTGCAAATAGTAAACGTCGCTACATAAATTTGGTAATGGCTTTGCTTTTGTAAGAAATATTGAATAAGCGTAGATCTGTGCGTCCTTGCACGTCAACGCATTCAATCTCCGTTATGCAACTTGTAGTTATTCTAAATAACAATATGAATATTAACAATCAGTGAGAATAAACACGTTATTAGTATAAATGGGTCAATTTCTGTCGACTAAAGAGAAACAATTGCTATGCGTATGTACAGCTGACGCGCAACCTTAATCTAATATACAGTCATTCGCTAAAGCTACTGGTCGGCCTGGCAAAATGATCAAGTCGCATTCAGAAACTGGCAACAAATGCTGACTGTCACGACCGTCCGTAGAAGCGACGAAAATTTTCCATTCGCTAAGCCACCAGGACTACACCGCAGCAACTGAAGCTCCACCACTCGCAATGGTTATCCTAACGTATTAATTTATGCTGGGGCCACTCCTAATAGTAATAATGTTTAGCTATTGCATAGGTATGGTAATGGCGAGTGCTATCAGGCGGTGATATTGCACAGCTGTGGCGTTTTCCAGCGAATTAATTAAATAGCCGGCGCGCCTGGTGGCAGGCAACCTTGTTGCACCACCATAGGAGACTGTTCCGGGCTGGGGGCACTTTTTATTGCTGGCTTCGAAAAAATGACCCAAGACAGGCGATCTGCTCGATAGGGTTATCCGTCCTCAGCGGATCATCCTGGTTTTGGCTACGGGACGTAGCATATATGTGTGCGTGTCAGTCGTAGGAGTCCTCTGCTTGCGAAATTATTCCGTCATGGAACAGTTCAAATGTGGACTGTTTATCCATTTGGACCACAATTTCACGCTTCGCGTCGGCTGCAGCAGCGGCGGCGGCGGATCGAGTCGCCTTCAGTTGAGCGGGCGTACCCGAAGTGTTTGTCCATATTACGCGCTGTTGGCGTTCAGCGCGGTGACATGCGTCGCTACCTAGCTGCATCGGGCGGATTTAGCAGAATAAATTTTCTAAAATGCATACCGTAACTATGTGTCAACATACGGCGTGGCACCTCATATTCGCGTAGGCGACGACGGACTCGGCTTATTGAGCGTGTGTTTAGACCCCGCTGGCAGCCATTATGTCAAACTGGTGGGGGCGGAGTGGGTAGGTACACAAAAATTACTGTCCAACCTACAATGTAGAAGGTGCACTCATAGATCCACCCATAGACCAACTCGGATCAGGCTCGTGCCTGCGTTGCTGATACGATCTAGAACGGCAGTTTATCTGAGCTAGAGTAACTACACCACACGTGTAGCCACTAGTGCCAGTATAAGGACAACCGCCAGGACGATGAGCATGTAGACGGTGTAGAATGTAGTAAATTCCACTTAACTATAACTCTGACGATGCTCCAAGGAGAGCGTCGCAGACCAAGCCAGAAAGACGGTTTGTGTTCTGCTCGTGGGATGCTGGTAAGGAATCCGTTGTAATAACGACTCCTGGCAAGGGGTGTTGCCACGTTCATGTCGAGATCGCGCTCTCGCGATACGGCCTCGACGTGGTTGGCATTCAAACGAACTTTGGCGTTGAAGTGGAGCTAGACTCAGAACTGGCTGTCGTAATTTTGAACATATCGGGATCAAAGTGGTCGAGAGTGAATGAGTTGAAGATACAGACAAGCACTGCTGACATGAAGGCTGTTTCTGTATGGTTGAATTCTAGTAGACACGCGGAATACAGCTTACAGGTGTAATGATCTGAGGAAGGGTTGGAATCAACGTGTGGGGCTGGCACGCCAGACGTTGAACGCTGTATACGACTATATATATATATATATATATACACTTCGGACTTCGCGTACAAATGAATGAATAAGTACATTAACGATCAATTGAAAGGGTAGCACGAATCTACGTCAGCCGGTCGTGGCCTTTGAACGGATCTCCCTCGGCTTCAGTCAACATGAGAGCATCTCTTCTTGGCTTCATCACTTCATCGTATCTAACAAAATTTGAATTTTAGCTACGCTACACTGTTACACTGCAACAAACTCTCACCCAGGTGTTAAAGAGTGCTTGCAGCGCAAGCGTTTTTAACCTATTCACTATAGTACACGAATAGTCACAGAAGGATAGCTATCGATCGGGGCGAAGTTTGCTAGGTAGCCATGACCACGTCATGATGTATTGATTCCGCTGTTAGCTCACTCCGGCGGCGACTATGCCCCGCGCCGGACGTTGCTACGCCGTCGCAGTGTCGCAGCAATCACCAGGCCTAAACGTATCGGTCAGCTCTTACCCGGTGCTCATCGACAGAATCGATTACGTTGCAATATCATAGCCCTAAGAACCCTGAGAAGTCCCCAAAGCTCGGTAGTGCTTCTTGCCTACGACAGCGCAGGCGTCTATCTCCTTATCCCATAGCATCTGTGTTTATCCGATGGCCAGGCACATTTACCGTCAATATTCTAACGTCTCTGTCGAGGTGCATTGGAGCCACATCGGTGGACGGACCAGCCAATTAATGGAGCAACAACTTCGCACATGTTTTTAGGGATGGCTTGTTTTTATTTCGGTGAGTGACAGAGAAGTCCCGCACGGCACCGCTGGTCAGACGGATCGTACTGGGCTGGACGTTGAAACGAAACTCACGAACAGGTTTAGCTCGATGTAACGAGATTTCGCTGCCGAAGCAGGAGTGGCTGCCATGTTCGATCGTCGTTCTCCTTTGGTAAGGGGTGAGGGCGAACTTCTATTTCGTAATAAATCAAGGACAAGATAAATGGACCGACCGTCGTGATCCATTTAGTGTGCGTGTGTGCGTACGGAGTGGGGACTTCGGCGAATTTTTTCTCCATGCATATCTCACACACCATACTTTCCATGCTAGTGTTAATTTTCGTAGTTCGGTATTGCATTTCTATTTCGTGAAAGCACAGCTTGAGGGCGGTCTGGAGGCGCTTAAGTGGGAAGTTTCGTGTGCGACGGGGAGCCATACCCGCAAAATAGCTAGAGCATACTTCGCCTATGAAAATCAACGGGAAAATTCGGTTGGAACCAACGGCCTTGTCTGGATTCTCAATTAGCGTTCTTAGTTAATCACGAGGCGTGTTTTAGCCCAGAATTGTTTTGTTGAACTTTGTAGCCGTCCAAAATTCCGTCGGCAATTTTCTTTGAACAAGACTAATTCAACTGGACATCATCTACCTGAAAGCATCGTCAGAAGCATCGTACAAATACAACTACCGTTCGATTAGGTTGGGGCAAGTATTATGCGATACAATTTGTGCGTCGCATCCCAGGATTACGTGCCGCAGACTCTACGTACGTCGGCCCGGACTCACGTTAGTACCCTCGTAGAGGCTTTTATAATCTGGAGAATACTCGGAAGGCCGACAAGTCTCTTGTCGCCGATGGTCAGCTGTCTCTTCTCGATATCGATTATCGACCCATCAGGCTATCCTAAACTTCGTCATAGTCGTTCTATTCTGCTCGATTCCACGGCTAACTCGGAGTTGATTAGCCAACGAATGTAACATTCCAGTTGCGAGTCGACCTTTCCTGGCGCCATCGGAAGTGTTCTGTTGCTCTACGGCGGTTTATACAAGCGGGGAGATTCGTAACGATAGATGCCATATTCCTTGGAAAAAACGGAATTTTTTTCATGCGTCTATGATGCGCTCCCTCGAGCTGAAAAGTTTTGTCCCCGTCTCTCCCTGTCTGCTAGCTCGCTCGTAGAAGATGATCAATTAGCTAATGCAACCAGTGTTTGCTAGCTGGTGGACAAAGACGTCATTTTCGTTGGAAACTTTGCTTCGCCGTGCACGCACCAAGTCGGTGATGTGGTTTGACAGCTGGAAACAAATGCACGACGTCTTTGCGGTTGAGAACGCCTAGGTGAGACCGCGCTAGGCCGTGGTGGCTATGCGTTCAAACCCACAGTAACAGCAGACATACACGCGACACTTTACGTAACTGCACCACGCCTGAGAGCTGCAACGCCGCCTAGAACTGATGCGACTTGCCGCGGGCCATACTTCGTCCTTTGTCCACCGTCTGCTAGGGAAGTCTCTTGAAAATCACCGAACTTCTTCAACCACATCGGTTTCAAAATCTCACCAGCGTTCCAGCCTCGACCCGTGACATCATCGTCATCTTTCTATAGTCAGCAACGACAGGTGGTCCTGCGCCGTTTCCACATTGGTACAGCGCTGGTTCGAGGTGAACCTTCGGCACTTTTTCCTTCGATGCACCGACTTCATCGTGGCATGGCCGCACAGCTGTCGTGTTCGCAATTGCTTGGTAATCTAATAAGGATTTTAGCGGCTCACCGCACAGCAAGCGGTATGAATTTCAACATCTGTTCCTTTGCTGATCTCTGTCGCCAACCCAAGCGTCCCCGAGCGCCCCCGAGCGTCCTCCCAATCTCATGTCGGTGCTGCTGGTGTTGCTTCCAAGCGTTACTGTTGGTCCATCTTGTGTTAGTGTGCTAAAAAAGTTCACGCGAGCTGGCGATCTCTCCACGCCAAGCGGGAGGGGCGCGGGTAGGAGGTCCGCAGAGGGTGGACCGCTTTCATGGCTGGCCCGTGCTTCGGCTATCGCTCTCACAGCTACCCTACAATTAGTTCGGGCGTCGCTTAAAAACTTTTTCTGTTCCACGGAAATAACGGCCAACGACCTTTCGGACATTATGTTTCAAGGAGTATGTGTTTGTGGGATGAACGGCTGAATGGAGTTTTCCTGTCGGGGTTGCGGGTATCTAAGCAGTGGCGGGAGAGGCACGTGGGGATGCTGGACGTTAGAGTTTAGAGAAATTTTAAACACGACGATCTGGCGGTATGTTCAGCGACCCGATATACTATTCATGCTGTGGATGGAATATTAGGACGCACGCGCTGAACACCTTCATCGCAAAATATGTATGTGCTTGTTTGAACTGGCTGCAGCACGCGAATCTTTTTTTGTTTTTTATGAGTTTTTACAGTCATACACGTTCAATGAGAAGGCACTGGCGCTGTTGCTTAGCTTCTTATCGTTGTAATGATAATTATTGCTAATAATAATAATAATAATAATAATAATAATAATAATAATAATATGATGGCAGCGAAATTGAACCTGGGTAAAGCCCGTACGGTATCTACTTTGACACAAACTCGAACTACTTTTAGTAGTAATGGCACTTCCCTCACCCATGAATTAATCACAATGAAAAGCCTGCGTCAATGCCAGACACAAACGGTCCACATCTCAGCTCTCGCGAGCCGGTAACTGAATATTTTCCATTGGCCGCTCCGAAACGAAGAATCTCTCCAACCGAGCAGAGTCTGGCACCTCTAAAACCTGTAGGAAATACCTTTGCTCCGATTGAGATAAAATGGGGATATGAAATCACACTCAGGAACGCATTGGTGGCATTCTTCATTGCGAGTAGCATCTGACACAGCCTATCGGATCAGTATAATCAATTCTCAGTTATCTCGCACGCGTAAAAGCCGTTATTTCGTTTGCCCTTAGAGGTTATCGGATCTCTGTTGGACGAAAGGTCTTCTTTGGTTGTGGGCAACCATCACCCCGGTGGTCGCGATGTGCTTTGCGATGTGGTGAACAGTTTCCGACTTTTCAGATGTTTATTACCTACTTGCTTACTAAAACTCTATGACGTCAGTTCATGCCTCAAGGTCGTACGTTTATCATATTTTCATTTTTTTTTTTAACGAAAACTGAAGTGTTTTTAGGCTACAGTTTCGTCAGCAAGCCTTGATATGATACCCTGTGTATACCACAATAATCAGTCGGTCGTGTACTGTTGGCACATGCTTTATGGACGCGTTCCAAGTCTCGGTTCCAAATCTCGATAGGAATAAAAACGCTTTTCGTTATTAAGGAACCTCCACATCCCCATTGTAACTTCGTGATGCTGCACTCCTCGGATGATGGACGATGTCACTGGAACTGTGCGTGAACATATCACTAGCAAATGCCTTCCGGCCTCAAGCCGTCCTTTATCACAGATACCTGAACGCTCTAACGACATAGTCTGTGACAAGCCACCGTTGGCGGACAGCGCACGTATACGAAAAGGCGCCGAAGGCGTCGCAGATGACGGCGAAAAGCCTCATCGATATCGAGCCAGACATAAAACACGTGCCCGCGTGTCGTATCAGCAGACGCCGGAAAATTCACACCCGTATCTGCCTTGATTGGAAACGTCGCAGCGGAACCTGAGTGTTAAAAGCCGCACCATATATATTCGACCCTGGGAACACTTCGTGAGCGTATGCATGTTTGCCCCTTTCATATAGCCGCTCAGTGCCACCATTTCGGAACATCGCCTCCTCCCCTCCCACAATGGCCGTAAACCCTCCAGGTCGAGGTGGGCAAAAGTGGCGGGGCTCCCCACCTCTCCGACTGGCGACTGCCTATGCCCATGGTGCCTGTAATTGCCAGAGATCATTGAGCCTTTTTTCCGCTTCGTTTGCGATTATCATCGGCATGATTGTCTTGGCTGGCAATGGTGGTCCCTCCACTCACTCGTTTCTTAGTTGCCGTTTGCACGCGACACTTTGCCGATGCGAGGTGAGACAAATGAATGCTTCTGGCACGTACGCGACCACCGAGTGCCGCTCACACGAGCACGTTCGCAGGAATGTCGTGCGACATATACACACATACACACACACACACACAGAGAAACACCGAGATACGACACATGCCAATGCACTTAAACTCTGTCGTACCTAGCAGATAACACAGGTGCCAGAGACCCACGTCATAATAATAACAGCAACAGTGTCTGCAGATGGCAGCCTGACAAAAATATCTCTTCTGCAGAAGGAAATAGCAGGATGAGGTATTGGATTCTCGTGGGAAGAATTCGTCCTGTCAGGATGTGTAGAGGCTGACACCACTCGTCGAGTATTCCTGGCCTTCGAACTATTTTGGAGAATTTCTAGGTAAGTGTCTTGGTCGTCTCGTGCGTCCCATCATCACCTTCCAGATTCATTATTTTTTCTCCTAACTCATTTCTCTTCACCGGCCGGCTATCGATATATAGGTAGCGTCCGTGCACTGCTGTTGCGGGTGTCCTGGTGGACTGAAAGGCCGAAAAGTTTACTGTCATCTGGCTCGAAGGGCTTTGGTTGTAAATAGCCAAGGTAAGTGAACCAGGGGCGTGATATAGCACACATGTACGCATACACACACACACACACACGCAAGTTTTGTGAACGCCGGTAAGGGTGGCGGACCTTAGGCGGAAGATATTTCAAAAGAATACGAGAAAAAATACATTTTTTGCTTTTCTGAAATAACTCTCCCACAACATTGGTCGCCATCTAGAAGAGCTACGCACTTACTTTGCAGATTTCAACAACCCTATATTCCCTTCAGACATCCGAATAGGACATTTCTGAATATGGCGGCGGATTCGTACGTCGTCTGTTGCGGCTTCTATGGGTAATAGAACTTGTCTTTGCGAGAAGTTGCGCTTCGCCAGCTCGGATACGTATCCCTTCGAAACGTTAAGTCTTAGTAAAGGGCTTCGCTATATCCGCCATTGAAACTTTGTTCGGACCCAGCTAATGATGTCCTTTCTTTAGCATAAACTGTATTTCATGCAAGACTGACTTCGAAGACGTGTCGACACAGCTCCACATCGGAATATGGCGGAGGGCTGCACTCCTTCCGAGCGGTTATGGTGCGTGGCGGCGGCCGCAACAACAAACTCCTTAGTTCTATGCACCCAGCAGAAAAGGCTGCGCTTTTTGTTACAGATATCCTATTGTGCTTACTTGAGCCATGTTACCATTAAAATACAGTAACATAGTACCTATTTTGAAGTAATGTCTTACCGGTTACCGGAACCTAGGCTATAAAGACGGGGAAAACGGGGTTTTAGTAAGTCCCACACACTAATCACTAAATGGTTGCAGTGACGTACAGGTGCTATCAGCAGTAACCTGAAATCCTCGTACATAACTCGAAACCCCCATACAAAAAGGTCTCGTCTCATTGGTATTGCATTGTACTGCTCAGGTACGAAAAAACGCGTTCGAACGGACAGGCTTACCTGGGTTACATCGAGAGCCACGCCTGCTCCCTTCTTCGATTTAGTGTAGCCCAAACGTACTTCAACCGAACCTTGGCGGTTTATCTGGTCGTCTGAGCAAACTGTCCTTGTGTTCATAGTTTGCTTAACCGGCAAATCGACCACGTAATAAATTCGAACAGTCAGTTTAGAGAAGAACCACTTAACGAAGCCCGAAGTCAGAACAATCCCTCCTGATTTCTATGTGCGGATGATTTGCGAATATGAACGCTCAACATCTATTCCTGGCTCTTCTGTATGCCGAAGCTTCACAACGGCGAAGAGCGTAAGGTCGCAATGCAGTGTCACACTGATCCATTATCGACTACGAGAGCAGAAGCCGGCGCAGAAGTCGCGAACCGACGCTGGCTATCGGTTCATGTTGTGGCAATTTGAGGTTTTAGTGATTTCGTGTTGTGCTTGCCTGTGAGTGTCAGCTGCTTCGCCACTCGCACCTGCCTGGCTTCGGTCTGCTTTTCTAGAACGGACTACCAATCGTGTATTTGGCCCACTCGAGGGTGGCCTAGCCGTCTAGCCAAAGTTAGTAACTATTATCGACGTTGGCTATACGTCCCTACATGGGCGCCCGGCTTCTCCGTCGTTACAGTGTTATCGATAGAATCCATCTTCCGCCATGGTGTCTGTTAAGTGCGCCGCCTCGACGGAGTTTTTTCACTGTGCAAATGAACGCCGCCATTACGTCCAACGTGCACAAAATAACAGCGACAGCAACGGCCGTGGCCAAAATAGGGACACAGTCACAAGGACATTAGCACAATAACAACAACCAGTATTGTGAACTGTTATTATCCTGGCGCGGTGAACTGACTACTAGCATCGGCTAGAGCACACACACGCACACACTTGAAGAACATCGATAACGTCTGTATATGAACGACTGGTAGACCGCATGTCGGGCCCTGCACATCAACGCAATCGTTGACTGATTGTTCGCCTTCGCCATCAACCCAGGCGTGAATCGACGATGCTTCGCCGAAATTCGCCACTTCGCTTGTCATCATAGTGGATGATGCTATTATGGTGATCATCCATAATTGTCATTACTATAGCGACACACTACAGTAACATATCTGTCCGACCTGTCGATAGGGAAGGCTAACATAACAGGGATGATGGTAATCATAATGTTATTATCAATCAAGGTGGTTCCCATATCCATCCAACCTCTTCGCTTGAGTGGTTCAGAAACGTTTTTGTCGTACACTGAGCTCATCGGCTTGACGGGTCGACCGTTTTCTTCAACTTAAACGACGTTGCTGAGAAATCGAAAAGGTTGTATCACCCTGCCAGCTCCTGTCGACAAGGGCCGGTAAGAGAGAAGAGAAGAAGAAAACAGGTCCTCACGAGGGCAAACTCATCTTGTGTCCAGGTCCTTGTGGATATCGTTTATCGGATCAACTAACGGTCTCTACATCAATGTCTTTTTTCGTATTTCGGAGTTCGGAGCGAAGGTATTGAATAGGGGCATGATGAGAGCCGCGATGCTCCGATGACCGTTGCCCCCCTGAGCCTTCTGAGGCTGTTAAATATGATTCGTAGAAGGGAGTTTAAGGGAGCGGCAGATTTGCGCGCGTTGTGCAGCCGTTGAGGTTCCTTCAGAATGAGGGGTCCACTGCGAACATAACTTGCGGTTGTAAGAAACGTGTGGAATCGTACAAACCCAATAATCACGAAGGAGCATCAATTATATTTGTTTTTACGACAACGGGTTCTTAGTGGCGTATAGTGTACCTTTTGGTCTCCCCCCCCTTTATTGGACCCGCCTACCTGTTCCCCTCCATTAGCTGAAAAAGCCTAAGCTTTCATAAGCAGGTCGTATGTTCTATGTCCTTCCAAATAGCATATCTTAGGTCGTACCATCGCATTAGAGACTGCAAATGTTGTCTTCCATCTACGGTTGCCAATTTCGACCAGCCCACCATAGCCGCGTGGCGTATCAACCCTATCAAAAGTCTATTTTTGCGTGTCTACGGCCGAACACGTAGGGCCCGACTTACCCCCATCTAGGTCGTACCCCTGCTATGGGCAGAGTGTAGAGAAAAGAAGCTTATGAGAAAAATGGATTCTAGGTCACCGCCAAAAAAGTGCCATTGCCAGATCTCACGTGCCCGCGTGCGCTACGAGGGACAGCGGAAGTACCAACAACTGTAGCTCGGTTCTGTTCGGCGTTCTTCTAAACTGGTGGGCGGAGGAAATATTCCACCCGTCGTATGTCATGGCAATGGTTTTTGAATGGTACAGAAATGCAATGAAATGTACACGACCTCGGGAGGTCCACGGCTGGAACTCGGGAACTCAGTCATTGCTTCAAAGACTCCGGCCAAGCAAACCTCTATGTGATTTAGGTTGGGTTGGACCTACCGTGTCTGACTATCACCAGCGAACCTCCTCCGGCCAATAGCAATGGCTGGTCTCTTTACATTTGACTGGCCCAAATTCCTGGCACTAGTTGCAATATTGGTGACGAGCGAACCTTCTATCAAGGCCTTGATATAGTCCGATCACATTCGTGCGTGCCTGACAAGGCCAAGAACCAATTTTGCAACAACTCAATTTCGATTTGACGTTCGCGTTTCAACGCACGACGCCGATGGGTCCACGGCCAGAGAAGGTCTTGCCTGCCCGGCTTGCCCGTCCTGTTATACAAATACCGTGGTAAAAATTCAGCGATATTCCTAACTTCGGTGATTTCGGTGACTCAGCCGATACTCCACCTTTAGCTCGGGTGCACGTTAATCCACCTTTGAGGTGAATCGAAGAAAAGCTACTTTGACAGAAGCAAATTTCCTCCCTAGACGGTCGTTCTATAGAGCGCGTTCACCGATGATTGTATGTAAATGATTTTATGTGAGTGAGGATTTCGGCTAAGATGAATGTAGTTTGTTTTGGGATGACGATTAATAATAATAAATGCACGCCAAAACGACGCAAGCACGGAGTCACACGTCTGTCGAATGGCAGCGTCTGTCGAGGAGATATTCAAGTGGTTATCCTCAAAACTCGACTAAGAAAAGATGGCTATGAAAGGTGAACGAGCGTAATCTTTTCTATTGTAAACAATGCCCAGCGAGAAGCATTGAGCAAATGTTGAGCAAATAAAAGCCGCATCTGTCATTCTCAAATGTGAGCAACCAACCTCCATGGGACGCCAAGTCTATCGAGCCGTACAAAATTGTACCATGTGCGTTTGCCGACGCCCTAGCAAGCGACCACAAATATTAGAAATAGTACTTGAAATTCAACACACCCTGTATATAGCACAGCAGGAGGAACGCCCCAACTGTCAGATTCAGAGATTATCAGAGAACATTTTTCTAACGGTCGGCGATTTTGATCGGACAGTTCTCATCCACATGCGAAGAGTATTTCACTAGGGCGATTTGCTCTTTTCAAAATATTCCCCCAAACCCTGTCGCTTGTCACTTGTGCTTTAGCCTCGTATCTACACCGTTTCACCGCCATGTCAATGGGTTAGCAAAGAGTCGTGTCCGATATACGCTCGATTTTAATTGAATTCCGTTCCTTCGATTGGGGCTTCATATATCGCTTTTTTGACACAGCACCCTCGGTAAGACCGAAGTCGTTCTTTAGTTCGTTCTGCCCTCAAATATTGTATGTCTAGCTTCAATTCAGGCAAATGTCGATTGTCTGTGCACTGGGGCCAGTAAACCCTCAAACTGGTTCGTCATATCGATGCGTAAATCTGAGCGCCGCACGACAAAGCCAATGAACTTCGGTAGACTACCGAGGTACAGCGTTCACTATGAAGGCTCTAGCCGTAATCCTTGTCATATATATATATATTCCCAATACGCTTTTTTTTTATTCATTTAGTCGCGATTTGTGACTATAAAGTCTCTGCAGTGCATTACCGACCAATCACCGTAAACCTTAGGTCGTTTGGGAACTACCACCCCGAGCAAAGTACCCTACTCCGGTGAAGGCCTGCTAAGGACATGCGTCCGGCACCTCCTGGCAATGCCATAAAAAAGAAATGACGACAGACCACGAGCGAACGGGTCTGTACTATATGAAGTCAGCCTGAGATGCGTCGAGGTTAAGGAAATACGCTAGAAGTCGATCCCAGTATATTCTTTTTATAGGGTCTTCGTTCCGAACGTAACGAAGACGCTGACGTGCATGAAAGCAAAATGTGGAGGCGAGAAGGGGCAAACCAAGGAACACAGACGAGCTATTGTCGTTGGTTAGAGACAGCCGAGGCGGCTAGGACCCGACGCGACCAAGTAAGAGACACTTCGTGCTTGAAGACTGCTTCGGCCCTTCAGCTTCTCGTTTACGCAAAAGCTTCACCGAACTTCGTAACATTACTTGTAGAGAGATTCGATTGTTACTACTGAAGTTCTCGTCAGAAAACCATTTCAGTTAGCAGAGCGACCGAGAAAAGTCAGCAGTTCTAGAGTGAGGTAGGAATAGCTCCGAGTGTCAACAACTGTGTGCGTTTGTATGAGGATTGTCTGGGGATCTCACGTGCTTCGTTGCAGCCATTGGCCAACAGGCTGGCCGAAGCACAGAGGAGCTCATCAGGTGCTCAGAGGCCGTGGAAACGAATGCGCTCATGCATGCACATCCCCCCCCTACTCCACGAAGGTATACGGGTTTGTCCACATCTATCTTCACTCCGGTGTCCTCTATGGCTCCACAGGTATTTTGGATAGTGGCGGCGGCGAGCCCATGGGTGGAATTCATGTGAAGTGCAGCAACGGCCATTTCACGAACAGCTGAAGCAAGAAAGGGTTGGGCATCTCCTTAACGGGTACTCTAAAGCGTGGCCACTTAAGAGGACGCGGCGTGCCGTATCAGCGTCTGAAGAGTACACACCTCCTTGTGTCTCTCTACGCGCTACTTTCAGCGTTCGACCCGCTATCCACCCCACGGCGGGGGGTCTTAGGTGTCCTTTGGGAGCTTTTCATAGTAGTTGCTCACTAAGCTGAATCCGGTTGGCTTAAGGCTCTCGCAAGCGATTGCCGTTTGGGATCTTCTTGAATTTGCCGAGACGCTTCTTGTTTGCTTGAGGAGCTGGTCGCCCGCCCCACCAGCGGAGACCGACGGACTCTCCGAAATTACCCGAACAACAAGCGGATAACACGAAGCATACGCCAATTTCTTCGTGGACCGACTCAGATATCGACCGAGCTTGAGAGTTTTCGGGTCGATATCTGAGTGACAAGCGATTACTACCGGGGGTTGCGGGGGGAGTTCTCACAATGTCATCGTATACGGAAACCTCATTGCGCATTCGCTGTAGAAGAGAATCCATGCATTTGGTGATTAATGTCATGTACTCAGAAGAAAATAGCGAACACGGTCGCTGTTACCTGAAAAACACACACAAATGACTTTAGGGTGGATGCCGATGGCGGTTGACGAGAAATTTATCACGAACATGAACCGAGTTAGAGCTCTCGATTGCATCGCATGCAATTACTGTGCCGGGGTTTTTGAAAGAACGCGAAAATCGCAATTATCCAAAACTAGTATAAGCCAGCTACATTACACAAATAAACTGGGACCGCTAATTTCGTTCGTAGAGGCTGTTCCGTCTCAGCTGTTCAGTGGTTTCGTCCGAGGCCGTCGACAAGGCCCCAGCCATTAGCAGAGTCGCAAAGAAAAAGCATAACGTCAACTGCTCAGCGACCCTGGCGAAAGAACACAGCCACTGTCACTGGTAGCAGCAGCACCGTTGGACGCTGCTATCGTGTCCTGCCCCATCGCTGCTCTGTCCTGCTTTACCCTGTCACTGTCTTTCAGTCTGTCCACAAAGCCCCTTGCGTCCGTCTGCCCCTGAGTGTTTTTCGCTGCTGCTGCGTCTCCTTTGCGGCCAGGAATTGCCGTCCTAGGGACGCTGATCCTATCGACGACATCTTCCGCTATTGCCTCAACCCCCAGCGTCAGCGAAGGATGAGGTCGACTCTACGATACGGCCAATCTCGAAGGGATACGATCACCGTAGCGTCACTTCCGTTCGCGACGTAACCCACCCGGCGAATAGCAACGACCCCACGCGGCCACAACGTTTTCCCACGTCACTTCACGAGTCGCGTCGGTTGCCTCCTTCGCCGGCCTTCCTGCGTTGCCTCTCGAGGCGGACGTTCAAGGCGACGACAAATAGGACCAGTCAGGTCCTCCTCAGGAGGCAGGAGGTTTTTCAGAGACAGTCAAGACGCTCGACGAGTCCGTCCAGTCGGTCATGGCGCTGGTGACAAGGCGCTCGCGTCCTGGCGGAGTAGCGTTGATCTGCTCTATTTCGTCTCGAAGCGACCCGACTGGGTCTCGGGTCGCACCTTCCGGAGTGACCCACTCTGGGCTTGAGGGATTCTTGCACTTCTGCTAATAGAAGCGCGTATCTGTTTTTTCTGACCCTGCGGTCGTCGTTTTTGTCGAAAAACGTCGCGCGCGTCTAGGCGGGAACAAATACAGGTACATCGCTTTGACAAATACACCTCCAACATCAGGGATAAGGCCGGCGTCGTTAATGAAATCTGTGTGTTGTTGTCAACAAAGTGTTGACTCGCATGTCAACACTTTGTTGGTAGCTGTGCAACGACAAATGCGCCGCGAAGGAATCGAACGAAAACGAGAACCGTTCATGAGAGCAGTCAGTCGGTGGGGCACCATTTGACTGACCAATGTTTTGTGGCACTAAAACTCAGATGATGAAGCTCTCTTCCTGTCGGTGAGCGGATGCGCTGAAGTTCAGTTTCGTACTTCTGCCAGTCTCTCCACAGAAAAACTGGCGAGTCAAACGAAGTGTTTTCGCTTCGTTGCCGTGCCACAAGTTATGCGGCTGGCTTCCCCCCCTCAGATCTGAAAGACACGCGAGCTCATATTCCTCGTCTTGCCATGCAGAACGCGTCCGGTAGCGCGCCTCGCTCGAGCGTCGTCTTATCCATCTTAATTTTTCCCCCTGACCACGGGGAACTTCCACCGAACGGGAAAGGAAAGTATGAGGGGGGGGCTACGCACGGCTCCTTTTGATGTAGCCGCTGAGTGGCAAAGTCAGGAAGCGACTGAGGCTTCGAAATAACCGCGCCGATCGCCCGCGACACTTCGGGATAATAATGGCTGAAATATTAGGGCCTGCGTTGCTGGTAATTATCTATATTCTACCGTATTATGTATTAAACATATAATGGGTCGTGTGTGACAGTTCCTTCCTCATTTTACTGTTTCGTGTCTTTGTATCGTAGGCAACTGAATCGCCCTTCCTGTTTCCCAGCCCAGTGGCAGGGGGGCGGTTCGAACGAAACGCCCCCGTCCGTTTAAACTGTCTCCAACTTAGTCATCACGACGAAGTCTCGCAGCCATCTCAATCTCCACTCAATTCACACACACACACACACACACACACACACACACACACACACACACACACACAC
>MNPL01012447.1:0-15592 GCA_002081605.1 Tropilaelaps mercedesae
ATATATATATATATATATATATATATATATATCAGTTATCGCAGTATTCCATTCTGTCTAAGATAGTTTCAATAAGCTCTACTCTAGATTAACACAATGAATCCGTTGTTTAATTGTCGCGTGTTCTTCTATACTGAATACTTCCTTGGCTTTTTAATAAGATTAAAGAGATCGAAATTTTTCCTGATCTAATATTTATTCAGGACTGATATTCTATTGCTACTGAAATCCTTTCTTAATAAGGTCTTGATCTTAGCAATAATAAACATGCAGGTAACCTGCGAGTTTGTTGTGACCAAAAATAAAAAGGTCTAAATACAAACACAAGCAAATACATAGACCGTCTTACGAACGAGCGTAAACGTGCTTATTTACGGTGCAGTTCGTTTTCGACCTGACTCGTTGTTTTAAAAAGGGTTAAATCGTTTTTTGCAAATCACTTCATTCTGTCAACGTCTGGCTGCTTTTGCGCATTACAGAAAGCCAGACGAAAACAAGGACCGGTTAAATTTAATTTGTGTCGTATTCACAAGACGCCTGACGAGTTGGCTCGCATGGAGCGCGAGCTCAATGAGCGACTGGCGCAACTCGAGCTACGGCTGCGCATCATCGACGATGACGACGACGTTCTGCTGGCATCGGCAGCGGGTATGCATGCGATGCAAGGTCAGCACAGCAGTAAGCTCGTCCCGGCGCACACCGAAGAGATTGCGCCAAAAGAACAAACGTTCAAGGACACGCAAAATCAATTGTACAGGAGACAACACGAAGATAGCTCATCGTGGCGATCAGCCGTGAGTCATTTCCCAGTTTAAGTTGGCTGTCGGGACGGGCTTTAAATAGTAGAGTGAACAACGTTACATTAGGGAAATCGAATGTTGCTGAGATGAATCATCCAGCAGTGCTTGAGGTTCTCCCCAATGATAGATGGCAAGCGGTACAACAATGGTCAAGAAAACCAGGCTGCATAGTAAACTTGCTTAATTAGATTAATAGAAATGCGTATAGTCGGTTTACTTGCGTTCGTCTTGTTTTTACATTTCAGCATTGATAGCGGGACATGTCTATCATCTCAACCGGCCGAATGAAGCATGTAGAGCCATGACGACGAGAAATCGTCTACAGCATGTTCAACTGGGTCGAGTTCATATAAATGCATTGTAAATCTATATTTCTCCGGTTCGACTTCCCTCGGACCCCTTAAGCGTGTGACAATAGCGAAAAGTGACGATACTTCGTTAAAACCTCATCAAGTTTTATCATCAAGTCGACATTGACGTTGATCAAACCGTTGTTGTGCACAGTAGATGGATAAACGCACACTTAGGACATGTTAGGTATTATAAAACATTTCACGAGGTAGTCCCACTGTGAAGAATAATCCGTCGAGTCGAAAGTAATTGGTTAAAAATGCTCGCTCGTTTTATTGGCACTCAATTTGCTTTTTAACAGGCATCCAGTACCACTACAGTAATTATCTCTTATGCAGTTCGAACACAGTACAAACAGGTACATTTGAGCAACGGTATTTGCTATGTTAAATTAAGCTGAATTCTATCAGACACGTGAGCACCACAGTAACAAACACCTCACAATGCGAACCTACTGCTTGCATCTTGAAGCCGCATACTTTTTCATTACATGCTGATTCTTAGAATATTGTGATTTAGTCCATCCGTTGGTTCTACACGGGTACTGCCGCTCAAGCGCGGACTCACGCATGAGACATGTTGGTCACTTACTCCGTCGTGAAGTTCATCTACGGCTTGTTTTGTTTTATGTTATATAACTAGGTCGTCTGTGAGTATATAATTTAAATTAAAAAAGAAAAGACGCGTTCTTAACCAGTGCACCTGTTTTCGTACAGAACGAATTAATATAATGAATATTTTAAGTTTGCGACTACTCTACACTTATCAAATTCATTTTACTAAATTGGCTTTGTCCGTTCCCAGAGAATTCAGCATCGGGCTTTAGGGCAGGACTCTGAAAAAGCCAAGTGGGAGCCTGCCTCACCCGGAAAAAGCAGTGGCACGGTCTCTCCATCCCCCAAGGTACCTTCATCGTCACGTTTACGTATGCGAAGCATTTCGGAGTCGTCAAATGTGCACGTTTCAGTGACAAACGAAAACCATTTGGAATCGCGAAACTGCGTTAGGGGTGTCCCCGTGAGCTCGCAAGATCATCAATCGCGTACGTCTCTCAAAAAGAGTCCAAGAGAACCAACCAAGTGAAGCATTTGAAATCGACCCTTCAGGCGCGTGGAGAACGGATTCAAACTATTCATGCATAAAAAGCAAGTGTTAGTTACAAGAGAAATTTTTCCATTGGAATGAGTGAATGCAGGTTCTATTCTGACATTTACTTATGATCAGTTGTAGCTGTAGTAATACTGTTATTGTATATGTTGCCATAGCACCATAAAAATATAATCTAAATATAAGCAATGTGTATCTAATGTGTGCGTATAATAAATAATTAACATTCCTCTCAAAGTGGAATGCTGTTTTGACGATTGATAATTTGTTTGCACATTGGAATATTTCATTGTATGGCAATTTCTTATAAATATGCTATTATGGTTTCTGTTACTGCACACCGTACGTGCCTATATGTAGTGCATGTAGTTATTTATTCGCGCCTCGCAATCACTCGTAGACGCAATCGCAGTCAGCGGTTTATATATACATATAGATACAAATGTTTGATTAGGATTTTCATGAATGTGCAAGATACAATATTATTATATATATATCGCAATTTTCTTGCGCCTAATGTGGCCGTGGTATCGCTAACCACTAGGTACGCGTACATTTCGGTCGTCGATCGCTCAATGACGATAGCTGATATTTATTTACAGCTGAGCTGTCGCATTGTTCTCGTGTATCAACTCGGAGACTCAAAAGATTTATTTTTGAAAACAGCATTGCTATAAAGTAGGTACAAACCTAACGACTCACTGATAAGCTGAAACAGTGTGAACAACGGTAAAAACACGATCCTACGAGTATATTTGAAAATACTTAGATTCCCCTTGAATCCTGTCTATTCACCTTAAAAGCAATTACAAACGAATAGCAACTTTCGCTCGCGTTTCATCTTGAATTTTCCAGCTGTCGACTATCAGACAACTCATCAAATGGCCTTTTTGAGGCGAAATATATCTTTATTTGTTTAAAAAATAGGGTATCTTAAATTAAGCATTTAGAAAAGCATAGGTTATAATTTCTAGTAACGTCTCCATAAAGACACCAAATAGAATATTATATTCTAATCATACATTATTATCTTCATTATAATTATTAATTAGTTATGATACTAAGCTTCTACAACGCCTTCAGCCTTTTTGCAATAATCAATACTGGCGTCGGCCGCGTTACCCTGTGGAATGTTAAAAAATGTTACTTCATTTAACCATTATATAGCGTTCACGATCAGTATTTCACACGTAATGCAACTCGTAAAAAAATATTTGGAGATCTCGTTGTTACTAATTAGGCATTATTTAGTGAATAGAATGTTTATTTACTCAGTGTGAGCTCTGACTAAACCCCTTCCTCTACGTTTGCTCCACGTATGTGTGATGTCTGTTTAAAAAAATCGGAAAATGTTCACGTTTACCGATTGCAACTTCTACCTTTGACCCGCGTTACTATCTGAAAACATAATCTAGATATATGTAGTGTTGTTTGGTGATATTTACGACTTAGAGCTTGCAAACGTGCCTCATTTTTCAAGAAAAATGTGAAAGATACCTTATAATACGCTCATAATTCTCCAGATACAATGACTCAAGAACAAAAAATACGGGAAACCATTTAACTTAATCTATGATAACGTTATGAGTACTATCCTCATTTTGCTTTGATTTGAAAATCATAGCGATATGAATACTTGGATAATCCGGCATCGAATATTTGGAACCATTGGTTTGACCTTTTAGAAGATAAAACGTTACGTTGTACACCTCATTTGTCTGGAAAATCCCTGCATTCATATGAATAAGAGGCATATGATATGATATCTTACTTGATAAAGAAACTTGTGGAGTACTTTTGCGAAATCTAGGAATAGTACAAAGATTAATTTAAAAAGCAACCTTCTGATAATAAAGTGCCGCAGGACTTGCAGGTAAATTAGGCGAGTTCAAGTTACATATAATACATAAACTTTCGCCAGGCCTTTTTTGCATAGGTCTTCACTATGATCACTTGGAATCCATTTTTAGGTAGCTTATTAGGGATATAATACTTTTTTTAAAGCTCACCATCAGGCAACATTTAACGTCCACGGTAGCAGTTTTTGCATTACTTCGTAAGGCGGGTCCCATATAAATGTAAATGTGCACCGGCGGGGATCGAACCCGTGCACCTACGTGTCTCCTCCAGTCTCCATATAAATGTAAATGTGCACCGGCGGGGATCGAACCCGTGCACCTACGTGTCTCCTCCAGTCGCACAAGGCGCATGAATGCACCAAGCCACCGAGCTCGACAATGATTATTATTATTATTATTATTAGGAATATAAGTCGAGCTGAATTGTATACTTGGGCTAACACAGTGGTATTCGAACTAGCGTGTGCAGTTACTACGCAGACTTGTTAACATGAGCTTAAGGCGGTTCTTCACTTGCAAATTTCTCAATGCTCTTTATAATACTACAGAGTATCTCTAAGCGAGCTTTGATGTCATAATGCTAGTGTTGTTTTGGAAATTATAATAGATTCAGATGTCTTATTTGAATGCTGATTGTAATTAGATATAACGTAATCTTACTCTTCCATTTAGAAACTGCGAATTTATATCTTTAGATGTCATCTTTTCAGATCGAAATGCGTTTTATGACATACCCTTTGTTTAGCCCTGTCGGATTGTTAGGAACTCCGCCGATTAACGGGCTTGGCGTTCGTTATTGCTTGCTCAAGCAATAATTTTAGGACCATTTGTTGATTATTTTTTCAATAAAGAATCTTCAAAAACCGTTTCATGTCGGTGGTACGCAATTGGCCGAGGAAAATACACGTTGATAATGAATGTGATTTTCGTCATAATACGTTACATATTTGATCGTAAAGGTCTCTCCGATAAGGACTTAGGGTACGTTTTATAGTAGTCGAATCTCGTGTAAACATAAAAGTAAAAAATCTAAAGGCTGTCGTTTCTAGTAGCAAAAAATAAAATAGAAAAAGAACTTACATCTCAGCTCTTAGAAACACTTGGAACGAAACAACTCTGTTAGTAAACCTTCTAGAATTTACGGTAAAAATAATAAGCCAACTGTAGAGAAAAAGCTTCAACAGGTAACGGTAACATACTTTACGTTAAAGTGATAAAGTGCCATCGAGTAAACATTATTATTTAAATGCGTGTATCTATCTCTGTTTCTCGTTTTCTAAAGTTACTCGTATCTAGCAATAGAGGATAGCCGTACGTGTATTTATGTGTTCGTGTTTGATATTTTCTGCGTCACTCGGCAAAAGGCCAGAGGTTACAAAGTAGCCGTAGGATGGTTGTTCTATTAAGTATTATGAAATATTTGAATGCGTCGATGGCCAAGTCCCTCGACCATCAAAGTCTTGTGCGACCAAGATGATTGATTCCACGGCATGTTCGGACGTCGTATTCTGTAGCATCGCCGCCGTCATAGCGAGCAGAGACGAAAGCATAAGGGTCATAAAATTCGATTTTCTTTCAGTGGCTACCTGGGTACTATTGGCAGTAATAATACAGCCGCAGTAATGGGCCTAAGGCCTCCGCGGAACTGCCGAAAAAACAACAGTCGAAACAGCATTTGGGGTGATGAAACACGAACGGGCCAGCTAATCGTTACCTCCAACCCTTTCGTCTTTCACACTCGGCTTGAATAGCCGCGCCCCCCTCGACAGAGGGACGCGCGAATAGAACCGGCGCTATTGCACATAGACCTGTTTAGTAGACGAAAAACGGTATTCGTATATTTGATAGTGCTCGATTAAAAAAGCTGACTCGCGCGGGCCCAAAGAAATTCATGCGTCGCGGATAGAATTGTTTGAAGAGTCGGTTGTTGATTACGCTGCCACGACAGTGGTTGCAACGATTAGCTGTATTCCGCTTCGAACAGTCCGGTTCGCGAATGAGGTCTTTGACCCCAAGGTTCTAAATATATGTTCAGGACTGATCAACCACGTTTTTTACATTATTCCGTAACACGGACCTTATAAATGTAAATGTGCAACGGCGGGGATCGAACCGGTGCATCTACGTGTCTTCTTCGATTGCAAAGCGTACGCCAATGCACCTTTCCACCAAGCGCGACAATGTCATCGTAGTCCCTTGAAGGGTGTACGGTAACGAGACCTCCGAAACGGATCGACTTTGTTACGCTCCGTTGCTTGGCTGCTTGCGTCTGCTTTTTTTACTTCACTTTTTCTTTACGCAAAAGATTCCTTAACTTCTTCACTCTGACGCGGTGCCGGTTGAAATTTACAAATTCCGCCTGTAATACATTTATATATAATACATCCCCCTATTTTTACGTTGCCGCCGCTTCATTTCATTAAAAAGATTTTCGGTCCATGCTACATTATTTCACTTCGTCGATGTTTGGGTACAGTTCACGTTGTTGCTACGCTTACTGCTAGGATGACGAGCTCCCGTGACCTTCCGTGGCTGAACGTTGCGTCCGCAACGTTATTGTGATGGTAGCCATTATATACGCTGAAGTTACGTGCGTATTGGAAAAGTGAACGAAAAAGCAAGCGGGTTAGTTTGTCAAACAAAGACTGTAGGGCAGAGAAACAGAGAGGGTAGGGAATTTTTGCGTCTAATATCTGCAAGATCGTAAGAACAATGCCACATCGGCGCTCATTTGTTAGCAGATGAATAGTTCCGATTTTTAGAACTATCTGCGCATAAATAATGTTGACTTAACGCTTGATAGATACATTCGAAAACCTCATTGGAAACAATGAGGAATCACAAATGCAGATAAAACTGATAAACAAACGATAAAAACAGCGAAGAGATATACCCATTTTACTATGTGTTATTTCCCGACTGAAAGCATATGCCAAGCACGGGGTCAAATTCAAATGCAAAGGGAGTTCTGATAGATGACTTCCTAACTACTACTAGTAACTTCTACTATTCCATGTGTGAATATGTTTCGTTTACGTAAGCATTGACAAGATGGCAGAGATGAGCGATAAAGGGATCTTTCCTACGCTCAAACAAATATAATGGAGACGAATAAAATCAGCTACTGCTTAAGTGCGCCAATCGCTAGCAAGCGTTTTCCTAAGCTGCTATCCTTCACTCTTATGAGTTACTTACAGTTGGTTCTACGCCAAAGCACGTTAACATCGTGTTCTCTCATAGTGGCCATAGATCATATCTTGGACCACATTAATTCCAGGTAATCGATAGCGGTTGACGTGGATGCTATTATTTACGTTGATATTTTATCCCGTTCTACGACATTAGCCTTGTAATCTTTCTAGATCCTAAAAAAAGGTATTCGACTAAGTCCTTTTACCCTGCTTCCGCTATGCCTCTGTCTCACACTAGAACGTCAGATAGTTACTGCGTTTGTCATTCTATTTAAGCGTTACTGCCTTCGAAGATACATGTTGGCGCATTGGACGACGCACAGGTCATCCTGATATTAATTTATTAACTGCCCTTCAAAGTATCAATTGTTCAATTGTTTAATTGTTCATTTTCACTCGATGTGCCATTACACTCTCCGAATCACCGCCATGTGTGTCTGTGTGCTAATAGCGTTTAGATTACTGTAATCGCCCACGTCTGCATCGCACATGGGCTTCTCTGTGCGGGCGGTCTTCGAAGCAGGCTATCAAGGACTATTACCACGCGACCTCAAACCACACGATTACGTAGCCGACTACACTGCAATCGGATGTATCATTGTGTGCTCTAGCTTTCCACGACTCGTCTCTGCCACGAGTAGGACTGGCAAGTATAGGATCGTCGCCGAGCGTTAAGGCACCGATATATAGTCAAACGTACGCCTGCTGGTTCATTCACTTTATTTTCGATGGCGATTTGCACACAATCGACCGCCGCCACCCGGCGACCAGCGACGGCTTTATGTGGCTGTTTAAAGACAAGTTTTAATTCCCTCTCTCACAAAATACCCTTGTCTTGCAGCGCCCTCTGCGGCCAATAGGTGAATCACATACGTTAAACGGCAGGAGGCCGTGATTGAGCTGCCAATGTTTAGCTATTTAGTTGCTGGATCCTTTACAGGATTATCGTGCCAGGCGCTTGTCGTGCTATACGGGAGAGCGTAGCCACCCGCTGGCGGCCAGAAAACCCGGCCCCCATTGAAGAAAATCGTAGCATTGCACCCCGTTGATGCCAGAACGAATCAGCGTACTTCAATCTGCGGTGCTCGCCCTTACCTGTATCACAACAACGAAACCGAACGAAAAAGTAAGCACAATCAGCTGTAGACCAACACCACAAAAGTGTGCATAACGTTTTAAGGCAGAGCGAAGGTACGTTCGTGTCTTTCGACCGGCTGAAAACAGTTAGAAAATCGGGGCGGAGAAGGACAGAGAATAGTGGCGCTGTCTGTTGAGCAGGCAGACGGGTGCGCTAAGCACCAAACAAACGTGAAAACGCGTGAAACAGTCATATAGGACCTTCTCCTATATGGGACTACCATAGGAGTTCTGTAGAAATCGAAGAGTTCGTGCAGGCGTGATTCCTCTAGTCGCACGTAAGGGTTGCTTTGGATCTTGGGGCTTCAATACGGCTCTCGCTCGGCTCACCCGACACCGATTGTCATAACTTCCACTGACCCCGTGCACAACCTGCACCATTAAGTTCCCTGTTTTGCACGAGCGTATATTCGTGCCTTCGTGCAACGTCACACCTACTCGTCATGGGTAAAGCCGGAAGCAAGTTGTCACCTGCTGATCTCAAAGACTTCAAAAGCTGCTCGCATTTTACCGAGAAGGAGATATCAGACTTCTACAGCAACTTCCACAAGGCCTACCCCAAGGGTCGAATGAGCAGTGATGAGCTCCAGGCTATGTATGCAAAACTTTTTCCCGATGGGGACGCGAATGAGTTCGCAGAGAATGTGTTCCGTGTGATCGATCAGGATGGAGATGGCACTGTCGACTTCCGCGAGTATCTCGTCTCTATGAGCGCAACACTGCATGGTAGCCCATTGGAGATCCTGCGTCGAGCTTTCGTCCTTTACGACGTGGACGGTGACGGCTTCATCACGGAGGACGAGATGAGCTCAATCTTCATGAGCTATCACAGGCTTCGCGGTGGTTCGGGGAGCCTCGACCAAAGTGCCAAGTCGATTATTCGACAATTCGACACGAACCACGATCAAAAACTGAGCTTCGAAGAATTCGTACAGTGCGCACAGAAGATGCCGAAGATCGTCGATCAGATGATGGCGCAGAGAAGAACGAGTGTTGCCTCAAAATGACCAGCCACTTGCGGCATTCTGTGACCAACTCAGTCATGCAAACGAATCGAAGGAGTTGCCGCCTTACTTCTCTCCTAATTGTGTATTTAGTTCTGCCCATGCGCGATGCGATGACAGACGAATATAAGCTAGTTCATTAATTCACCAGTTTCCCTAAGAAAATTCGGACACCAACTAGTTCAACTAGCTTTGATTATATTTAACTTATTTGCTGCCGATGTTACGTTAAGGCATTCAACCAGATGGATTTATATCAACTGTTAACCGGTGTTTTCGATGTTGCCGCATGTCTCGCATTTAGTCAGCTGCTTCACATAGCAGTCAAAGACAGGCAAACAGCAACAACGGAAGGTTCTATACAGAACTGCACTGCAATAAACTTTTACAGACAACAATCGCCTGGAGTCTTTTGGATATCCCCTGGATCTTTTGCTATTTTGTTGATAGATGCGATTATGAGGCTTCGCCGCAAAACAAAGCGAAATATCGTCCCGTTTGCCCATATCTGAAGATGGACATACGCTCTTTGTTCGGACGCTTGGAAATACAAAGAGAAATGACCTCAGCGACAACGCTCAAGTGGATCATCTGACTTTCTGCTGCCGTAGTCAGTGTTCTATTATTCTGTTTTATACTGCGTCAGAATCGTATTTGCCAAGTGGTTTGATACGTAGCATTTGTGACAGTGTTGTTTTAACGCAGTTGTGCTAACAACAAAGAAACTGCCATAAAACAAAAAAGGCGTCTGCTGAGCAGCTTGTTCATTTTTCTTGACATTCTGAATCCGAACAATGCTATACACCAGACACTGGCATTTTGTGGTCGCGGTCAGTTTTTATCGCCGTTGTATATTATTAGAATATTGAAAAATCCCATTACAACCGAATTACATTGTTCGAAAGGGTCATACTGCTGATCAGCAATATTTTCGTGAGGCAATCGCCAAAAGGCGGCATACAAAATAATCCAACAACTTTACGTTCGAGACATGTTACTGTGCACGATACGTTTTTCTTATCTTGGCCTTGTAGACGTTAAATTTTCATTGTCCATCGCTCGTTTAGTTGACAGACGTCTATGAGCCAATGGTACCTCATCTTCATCATTATCTTATCACCCCAGAATAGACATAACCTCTAGACGAGAGACGAAAAGAGGTAATCTTCGTCTAGGCGGGCGCGGAATAACTACAGCTTGTCAAAGCAGTTTTTGGTAACATCCAGTTTAAACAAACGCGTGTTGCAACCTTGAGAATGGCAAAACGAACCGGGGACTGAAATAGTGCATTTGAGGCGAGTTGTCTATCCAGCCGGCAAGAACGCGGTCACAGCAAGCGTAGTATTTCATGGAAACAGAAAATCGAATATAAACAATAGATAAAGAGAATCATAAATGGTTACAGGCCACAGGAGCATTAGCAGCAACAAAAGGATCATTGTCATCATCATTCAGATCATTATTTTTATGGATGACAACGGATGAAGACAAAGGTATGTTTCAAAAAACCTTCTCACCGGCCCGGCCCATAAGACCTACCTATCTTCCACATGTGAAATTTAGCTGAGTCGACAGACGAACCAGGTTTAATTTCAGTATACGGGCCTAGCTCGGTGATATTTAGTTGTACCAAGATTTTAACTATAGAATACGTAATTTCTGCGGATTGCGCCTGATCGTTGTGACGAGCATCGGAAAGGTAATGACTACGTAGCAAGTATTCAGCAAATCAATTGATACAGTTTTTGTTTACGCTGCGAACCGCACGGATCTATAAAACCAGATGAAACATATCAGTTCTTTTGCCTTATACAAGCGCGTCGGGCTAAACACCATAAATCGGTCGTTACCGTGTGTTTGATTTGTGCTTATTTATCCGGTCTTACCTAGGTAACACCCTTGAGAGCGACGGAAGAACAGTAATACCTGCAACACCTGACAGCTAGAATGGCAGCGATTTACATTTCGGATGGCTTCATTCCATTATTGCATTCTCACCTAGCAGCCGGGAAAAAATGGACTTATAAAGCTCTATTAGGGACTAATGTTAATCGTAAATGGTCGCATGGGCAACTACATAATATCGTCATGTTTGTGGGCAGTTGTGACATCAGCATGCAACCACACTTGTAAAAACGACTAAACCTCTGACTCAATATGTTAAGCTCGCTTTCAGAGAGGGAAGCACCCATCAAGTATCGATATGAGCACTGACTTAATACGTCTTTAGGCTGTAGAAATGTTTGAGGCTCGTATGCTTGCTTCATTAGTATATTTAAAATTATTGGGCTATAACTCCACAGGTGCCAGTTAGCAATACCTTATTTTTCTTACGATTGTGTCGAATTAGAATTTTAAGAGGAATGCTTTTTTGTTACAACTGCTGTAGCAAGTGTAACAATACAATACTTATATTAGTAATTACGTTAACGCCAGCTGCGGAAAACGAATGCATGTACAAAATATAAACGAATCATTATATATGTGCGCTCTTTAAATGTGCTAATAAATAGCAATGCTGGCCTTGGCAATAAAACAACGGTAATCGTGAAAATAATAGGATATGCAACTCTCAAGATGCTAAGAGTGTTTTTTAATTTTTTTGTACCCTGCTCTTGCTTGGCCTTTTTGCCAAGCAGCTTTCTATTATTTGATGTTATGCTGTGTTTGCCTATTTGTGATGGAGTACAATAACCTAGTTGGTTTGCACAACAAGCCATACATGCTGTGAAAGAAGACCCTTTCGCGGAATTCAGCCACTGCCCTAGCTGTAGCGTGAACGGTCTTGTGGATTCGAAGTTTTAAGATTAGACATATTACTTTTTTTAGGGCTAATGTAGGATTCCGCGACTGATAAATAATCAAGGGTTTTTTGAACGAATAAACTGTTAATATGGTGCAAATACATCTTGTTGTATTTATTCCTCATTAGAGAAAGGCTGATAATTTGACAATTTATTAGACGCACGACATGGGCAGCAAATATTACATTATTAATATATTATTGATTGACAACATATATTATTGATCTCTTTATAATCGTATTTTATTATTGTAAGCGGATCTATCTTTCTCGGAGTAGCCAAAAATAAAGTTCATCATGACAGTAATTTTCGCTCGTGTTTTTAGAAGATATTAAAATATCTCAATTATTTGATCTTATCTGACAGGCTCGGTTTTTGCGGATCGTCTTCTGCAGGTCCTAAAGTTCACCAAGCGTAAGAAAAGCTCAGAGATATTTCGACAGAGAATTACTATGTACCTAGTAAATTTTCATGTTTATAAACCAAATCGGGCAAAACGTTCAAAATCTATTATTACTTCTGATACACATTTCCGTATTTTTCTGTATTATTAGAGTAGCCAATAAACCATTAACTAAACACAAAAACCGACAGTGTAAAAAAACTCAGAGGGAAGAGGAGCATAGTTCGTTATATTCGACCACCTTAAGTTTCTATAGTGGTTGTGGTCAAATCGTCTGCGCAAGAAAACTGATCCAGCTTTAATCACCTGAGAACCATAATATTATTTCATCTCGACCTAACACTTATTACCAGTAAATACGAACAGCAGAAAAAAGAGTAACCAAAAAAGGAGAAGGCTAATGCACAGTATTGACGAAATTGCAAGTAAATGGCAGTTCTTATCGATATAAATCGTGCCGGCACAGAAGCTAACCAAAGGATCAATACAATGGTGCCTATCGGGTTCAGAGGAGAAGACTACTACGTGATTGGCCAATTGATGCGACATTAAAGTAATTGTGGGTATGTTGTTCGGGTGCCCGAAGAAATTTGGATTGGGTCCCTCGGCCATGGCCAGAATGGCACAGCAAGGGTAAAAGTTTAAAATGCTTTGTTTATTCCAATTCAAATCCGTTTCGACCCGTCTAGAAAATCAATCAGTATACCTCGGAATTTCAGAAATCACCCCCTTTAATTTAAAGACGATGGACAGAACGCGTGCGGAGCAGCCCCAAAGGTTCGACGACGAATAAAATGCTGCGTGGGGAACATGCGAATCATTTCAATCGGACCCCCTGTTGATACGTTGACCATTCACAATAGTGAAGTTCTTCCTTTATATATGTCCTACCTTGACCGACTGTGCGTTCTATTGTAGGTACTACCCCAATGTCAACCTCGGTGGCTCTCGGGTGCATTCGTGTACGCCTTGCGACCGGAGGAAACGCGTTAAGTGCATCAGTTGGATCCCCGTCGTTGACATTTACATTTATGGGGTCCATCTTACGAAGTAATGCAAAAAGTGCTACCGTGGACATTAGATGTTAGCTGATGGTCGGCCCTAAAAATATTTTCTACCGCAATACGCTACAAATTACGTTAATATATTAAAAATTTAACTATTCTTCGCGAATTGCTCTGCCATATTTTGATGAAGTTCGTTCAGTATTGCTATTCACTATTCAGGGTCGACCAATGTGATTAAGTGGGTTTTGAGGGTGCAACATATGTCAGCTTATAGGCACGTCGTACATGCTGTAATGCACTTCCTAAATATTTGTAGCATTTGTTTTAGTTTATGAGAGAATCATTTTACATGATTAGGAATCCGCATTTTCTGTAATGCAGCACACAAATCATTTTCTCTAAACGACCGCATTACGGGAAGTCTTGCGTAGTGTACAGGAAGTCCAACGATTGGGCCGTCCTGACGTCAGCACGTTATCACATTTCGTCCGGTATTCGCATGTTGTTGACTGACCTATATTTGAATGCAAACGAAGACGGTAATTGTGTCCAACACGTACAAATAGGTTAGTCTAAAACAACGAACAACAAAGCGCCTCATCAGCAGGATTAAATTTACAATGGAGAATTGTACGAATGGTACTTACGATATGTCTTGCATTTTTGATCAAAGCTGAATTCTGTCGAATCGTAATTCTTTCTTCAAAATAGGACATGGCCGCTGAAAAATAACATATGGTAAGGCTTACGTTCGAGGTTTACACGGAATGGCGCCGACCTGAACGCAAGATTAATTAAGATGGCTGGTAATGCAATTTTAATAGTACGTTACTGACTAAAATGCATTAAAATTTCGACATACAACGTAATGTCTCCCGTTCATAGTGCTATAGGAACGATCATTAAAGTGTAGACGTGATATTTTTGAAGCTACTGTAATTTTCTGTTTCATTCAAGTACAATAAACTATAACTCGACTCATATGCTTTTTTCGCTAAATAATTTCATTTTGGCGAAGTATGAAAAATATATGAAAAATTTAATTTCCATTTTAGTAATTTAGTAAGCAGAAATTAATTTAGAAATTAATGAATTTAGTAAGTAGAAAATTTAGTTCCCACCAATGGATTCTTCGTTTCTTAAAGTGGGAACCACCTATATTTCGAATATGATGGTTGTTACTTCGAATCTGGCTTTAACTCCAGGTGCGTCAAAATGTCTGCAAATTATGCTCTACTGGAGCTCCCACTGTGACTGAACAAAGCCACAATAATCGACTTTATGACCTTTCTGTTTTAATCGTACATCGAGGTTAACTGACTCTGCTGCGATTAACTCAAAGGCATTCAAACGAGCAATGAAAAGCCTTTCAGAAATGTCTTTAGCTTCTGTACATGATTCAATACTTCAGAAATTACAGCTCATATATCGAATTCTATTTTAGCTATTTGATTGTTTGGATTTATTGAAAGAAGCCATACAATGCCAAAATGTTTCTCTTCACGTTCAGTTAGTTTATGTTCTGCTGGTTCGTCTGGTTAGAGCCGCGCTCAAGTTCATGCCATATTTTGAGTACAAATTAGGATCAAATATTTACACTGATTGATTTTTTGGAAACGATTTGAAATATCAATTTGAAGTTAGGTGTCCAACGCGCTTTATGTTTTTCTGATTAGTTAAAGACATAGTGAGTTTGAGAATTTCGAGTTAAAACAATAAAAATTTTTGCACACCCCAAAATGCTCGAACACGACGCCCTAGAAAACAAACTTTTTTAAACATTTTTGTTCTGCGGCAATATAATTTCAGAATATTTTTTTTATAACAAATGTGAAAATAAAATCAATGCAATCAAAACTTCGAAATTCAATTAGCGGCGGGAGGCAAACCTACTCCATTCAGAAGAAATATATATATATATCCAAAAAC
>MNPL01012447.1:19133-34559 GCA_002081605.1 Tropilaelaps mercedesae
ATAAAAATAATCATGCCAAGGTGTCACGAGGGCCAGTGAGAAGTAAACAGAACAATAGGTATCAATGACAGACACTATAGACAGTAGATAATATTGTATAGACATTATGACATTAATATAGCTGCAGTGGCACTCACAACAGCTGTTGTGGAAAATGTTGTCGAAAATCATGGTTATCAAAAAGTGCACATAGGGCGAAATGAATGTATGACATCCCGCACTTGCGCGTTTGTATTAATGAAGGAACCGATAACCTGCTTTCAGGGGTAAAAAATAGCGACAATGAAGAAATTTGCCTGCTATGCAGCAACTTTTTTTAGAAATAAAATATGGCAAATCTTCCTCGAACAGCACTATAAATTCGAATTGCAAGTGAATCGTTTCTTGTTATTCAGCTCGAATTGCAGTTGTCCCTCAGTTTCGATGTATCAGCAAAAAAAATGATTAAGCTTACACAGTATGTGACAATGCGTTAGCCCACAATTCTTCATTTCACTTCAGGTCTATTCAAGTGTTCGGAGACTTGTGTAAGGTCCCGTAACATTGCCAGGTGGGCTACGAAACTAGTGTTCGGAGTCTTAAAATAAATCTGCTAATAACACATCAGAAGGGCAACTAAGCCCATGTTTTTATTTAAATTGTTACAGAACCGACATAAAATATTTTTGGGACCCTTTCCGTTGTGAGCCAAGAACTGCAGTACTGTAGGTATACAATCTGCTCGATGTCTTCCATGAGTGAACAGTCCATTTAAATGCCAAGTTGTCGAACGGCTTACACCTTTAGTATGTTGCCATTAAAAAAGGTCTACCCTGACAGAATCTTCGGGTTCAACAGGTAACGAACACATACTCTCATAATAAATCAGTCGTTACCGTTATGCAAATGGTGTTAACTCATTGTTTTCACATTCTTAAACGCTTCCACAAATCTCTCGAAGTCGACAACAAATCAAATGTAATATCGACGGAAAAATAACACAGGACGAGTAACTACGATGCCGTTCAACGAGGCTCGAAAGCTTCGATAGCTCGAATCTAGACAAAAAGACGCTCCCAATCTAGCAAAGAAGTCAAACAGCAAAGAAACTCACCTCTACCACCGCCACGACCTGGGAATCCCATGCTCGTTACTTGTGCAAATGGTCGAAACGAATAACAAGGTGTGTGACAAAAATCTCCAAAAAAGAATCAGATCAGTCTTTCCGATTGCCGTACTGTAGGCTGATGAACCGGCTCGCGTGTACCAGTCGAGCACCGCGCAGCAAATAGAATAGCTCACACGTGCTCACAACAAACAAAAACCACTTATGTTTCCGTTCGAGGCGCTACGATCGCCGATTTGGAGTAAAGAGGCGGCAACATTTGAACAGGGCTCGATACGAGGACGACTCTGTTGAACGCCTTTAATTAACTTAAGTACACTATCGGCCGGTATCTGTCATTAACGTACCACATACTATGGACGTGCAATGTACGAAACACAACATCAATATAATGCGTTATGAAGCATGAGGGCGGATCTCGCTGTGTGAGCGTGCCTCCATTTAGCCGGTGGCAACTCCCAACGTTGATCTATGCTGGAGGGGCGCGGGAAGAAAGAGATTGCCAAAACAAACTCTAACTCAAACACCATCACCATCATCAGCGGGTCAGCCGGTATTCAGCTAGTATGCAAACACATGTTTAGTGGATGATGCTCCCGACCAGCGAATATGTGTCGCACAACATTTTGTCTGGTGTATAATGCAAAAGGCGGATTTTTTGCGAGGTGGTCCATAGGAATCGGTTGGCATTTTCCATTTTTCCTTCAGAGAGAGGAACGTTTTTCCTTGAAAACTCATACAAAACCAGAACATAAGTGTATTGGATGCTCCAGCAAAATATTCAATTCCTGTACCAGGCAGACGGACCAGCTGTACCCTGTACCATCTGTACAAAATCTAGATAAACCTAGATCGATCAACCTGAATGTTTTCATTTAAGGAAATGCGCCGGAACCGAAGTGGGTGTGCGGCTCGAAGTGATATCGACATCGTAATTGATTCCGACGTTAACAATAGGATGTCATGGATAGCGGATGTGCGAAGGCAAAATGGTTACCGAAGTGACGCAAACCCTGAGAGATGACGGGTATAGATTCGCCTAGGACCCAATCCAGTATTTTGCCCTCTTTGACTTGAATCAATCCGTCACCCTTGTTCTTTTGATGAGAACCATGGAGTTGGAGCAACTCTTGATGAAGATCACGATGTTGGGTAGCCAGCGATCGTCATGGCGGACTCTGCTCATTCTATTGATATCGGTGAATTTTCTCGCTATTCTTGTTATGTGGTTCTCGCTTGATCGACGCTGCCCTTCCGATCCCTTCGTCGAAGTAAGTTGAGTATGCTTCTAATGCGGACAGCAAAGCATTCCTTGTCAGCATACAATTGTTGGTCAGTCGCCATAACCATTTGAATTGGCTATTCTTTATAGCATATACGTAATTTTATTAATATTTAGCAGAAAGCGTGTAAATATTTGAAACTATGTGATTCAAATGACTTCCAATCCTGTCGACCAGCAAATTCTAATGCTTAGAGAGGAGGCTGTCAAAATTATCCATCGTGTTGGACAAAATCCACCCAAGCTTAATGTAATTCACCTGCCTTGTCGCTTGTGCGATTCTCTTACCTGTCTAACCTTTGCAAAACGTCACATTGGAAGATCGTGTTTTTGATAAGTTCCATTTAATCGTTCTTCTAATCGGACAGAGTGTATTAGAGCACGTATCTAACCCTGTTGGTCCCCCCTCTGTTCATACTATTGCAGGTAGTCGCTCCCCCGATGAAAATCGACAAAGCGATATTGTTCCAACGGGCATTCGATCTTCCCAACCAGATGATCACGGTAATCTTTCGGGAGTTTGAACCGTACGAACATGACCTCGAGGAGACGCTCCTGTCGTTCGGATCGGTGTTCTCGCGCATGAGGATGTTGGTTGTTTCGGACAGCGCACTCTATCCACCGGTAGACAGACTGCCCGCTATGGCTGAATGCGTCCGACTAGAGAAATACCTGTCGGATACGCCCAATGCGACTGTATCCGCTCGAATCAAAACGGACTACGTCTTATTATCGCCTGACAACGTGCGACTGACGCAGCCTGCTGTCTTAACGGAGCTGGTCAAGCTGCTCATCAACCAGCCGGATCGAATGGCCGCTGTCCCGGTTGGTGAGGGAAGAGAGGTCAAATGTCTCAGTCTAGACGTAAATTCCCGAGAGTGGACCGCGACGTTCCGGTCGCGTGAGCAGGCCATCGCTTCGCCGTCGCTGTGCGATGCAATTTCGGGTGAGCACGTTTTGCTAATGCCCAGTGCGCTGCTGTTCTCCTTACCGTTCCCTCTGGAACGTCCGCTTTTTGACGCCATTTATGTACAGACGGCTCAGCGAGGTATTCGCGTGCAACTAATAGCCGATCTCCGTGTTACTAAGCCGGTTCGCGGGCTGTTTCGCACGAAGCATTTGGAGGAGAAGCGTGCTCGCTACGAGGAGTATCGGCGGAGGGTGATGTTCAATAAGTTCGGGATCAAGAAGGTCATGCGTGACGGCGTTATCGAATGGTTTGGATGCCACAAAAACACGGAGAGATGCTTCGGTACGGTCGTTCATGATACGCCTGACTATTTGTTCAAGGTAAGCGGGACCGTGATGTATATATATAAGGCCTGTAGTTGTAACCTGTTGTTTGTATAGAAACACTGCTGTACAGATGTAGAGGATTTTAAATGTGTGTGATCTCTTTAGGGGCGGTGGACTCCGCCGTGCTGTCTGGAAAATCTGCGTGTGACCGCTCGGCATGTTTTTTCCGTGCTGGAGGCTGCGAATGTTCGATATTGGCTTGAAGGAGGATCTCTATTGGGGGCCGCCAGAAATGGAGATATAATCCCTTGGGATTACGACGTCGATATTGGTTCGTACTTGTCTCACTCAATGAATACTACTTAACAGAACCTCTGAAAGGTCTGCCATGATGTCCAAAATTTTTAAACATAACGGTTAGACTTCGCGGGCTACTATAAACCGTCCTCAGGCTAAATAAAAATCGAGCATCTTTTTTCTCGATATTTTGCCTCCTAACGAATCTACTACGCTGTGTTACTAAACGTACGCGTCACCTGTAACTAATAATTGTACATCTATTAACATACGCCTGCAAATTTGCAGGTATTTACGAGGAGGACATTGCAAAATGCAGCTGGCTTAAGCAGGCAGCTACCGGGGTGTTGACAGCAAATCGAAATAGCGCTGTAGGGCCAGGTGTCGTCGATTCGAAGGGATTCGTTTGGGAACGCGCGCCGGAGGGAAATTTTCTCCGGGTGCAGTTTTCTCGCACGAATCGCGTCCACGTTGATATATTCCCGTTTCGCTCAAATGCTGGCACGATGACTAAGGATACGTGGTTTGAAACTCACCGGCAGGACCGGGAATTTCCCGAAGGATTTCTCAAGCCCCTGACAAGAGTCAGGTTCGTTGGGACATACGCCTCGGCTCCGAACAACGTAACGCGATTTCTCGAGTTCAAATTTGGCAAAGGCGTCATCGATAGCCCAGAGTACCCTAACCCGGATATACTGGCGTATGTGAAGAAAACGTGATCTATAGAGGGTACCTCACGGTTGTACACGTTACCCCTGATATGGCGTAGTTCCGGTGAAATAGCGCTCGAGAAGGTCATTGTTTATATAGGTATTTATAACCCGTCTTGTGGCAGCAATTATGGTGAGGTTGCCTTCAAACAGAGGTGTAGCAGCTAAGTGCAATAAACCTAGACAAGCAATGTAAAGTCAATGTGTATAGAATGCCAAAGTGCAATGTCTAAGAAAGGGCAGTATAAATTACCAACGATTCTGTATAAAATAACAAATAAAGTGGATAAAAATAATACATTAACCAAGTATTTGTAGGTGTGACATTATTTGACGTTAGTTCTCGAACGCTTGCGTTGTTGAAAGAGGCCAAAATGCTTTTCTGGTCACATCAGATACCATCATGCATCTAAAAATAGTTCAAATCAACTTGCCATATTAACTCAATTTTGCAACGTATGTGCATATATTACACATATGTTCAAAACATAAAAGGATACCAAAATGATTGGTAAAGCGAATTAGACTTAAATGAGACGTTTAGAAAAGGCAACTGATATGAAGCATTGCAGCCTCTCGTATGTTGGAATTCTGCACGACTTTTAGGGAATTGTGCAGGCCATCTATAGTCTCTGTAGTCAATTCTTGTGAACGCTTCAAATATCTGATAGTCTCTGAAGTTACAAAACTTCACCTGTCTCTACTTGCCATTTTAATTTGTCAAACTACAAGTCAGACTACAAACCATCCGTTTTTACACGGTAATTGCTAGTTTAAACGTTTCTTGCAAAGTCCTAAATCCGTTTTTTATTGGTGCGACAATTTTATTATATTAATAAACATGGCCAAAAGCTTGTTTTATGAGAGAAATATCTTATTTACATCATAAGAGATTTTGAGTACTTGTAATTCGTTTAAGGTAGTTAGTCGATTTGCACCTATTAAGATACGTAAAGTTTCAGAACAATCAGAGAGATGGCTATCGTTGACATTTGTGTTAGGAAAAAATAAAAACAATATCGCAAAGCAGAAACTAATTCATAAAAAAAACATGTTTGCTATTTTTCTTAAATGAACAGCGAACCTTATAATTTCTTCGATAGCTTCTTTTTTTTAAATGTACCTGCGTTCTTCATTCATTTTTTAACTTATTTATATTTTTTTCATAAGTTGAAAGTTAGGTACGACTTAGCCTAGCAAAGGTGGCGGTTGAATTGGGTCGTCCGGAGACGTGCCCAACCATTTATACATTTTGCTAATCGAATTGACAAATAAACATACTGTACTGGTCGTCTTATTAATAGAAACGGTGTGAAATTTTATTTACAGAACAACGTTCCGCTGGCGTTCAGACACAATGTACGTGAATGCATGCACGTACTGCTTCGGCCAATCATGAATCGCAGTCGTTGGCAACGATAGTGTCCTATTTGTCTAACGCTTACGTGTACAGCACGACACTAACTATCCATGTATAAGTCCATGTATCAATAGTTGGTCCTCAGCTATTGGTACCAACGCGCAGGAGAAAAAATTCAGGCCATAAAAGGAAGCTCTTTGATTTCTAGCCTACTTTACCTAATGTATACTCGAAGTGGCTGTATCGCTGGTATTTTACTATTGAGAGCTCGCTCAATGATGGTGATGTACCTCAGCGGCAAGGCTACTGTTCGTTTGCCAAATTTTGTCAATAGGTGTAGCACTGTAGAACTAGAATACAATCTAATAATTAACGAAAGGTTATCCGCCGTGATTTCATACAATGACATAAGCATTTTGAAAACACTCAGATCGTTCGCACATAAAGATGATATTCGAAATTGAATTATGCGGGACACAATGCAGCCACTTTTCGTACGGGCGCTTGGCGCATAGATTCTAAACCTAATAGCCACGCATTCATAGTCCACGCCTACCTATAAACTACCTACCCAGTGAACAGCTGTACCGTGGCAGGGTGCTGCTAATCACCAGAATATTTCATCAACCATATTATTGATCGCCGTTACATGGTACAGGGAACACCCTGTGCTTATACATTGTTCCTTTGCCACGTTTAATGTGGCAGGCATTATAGCTAGTCACGAGAACATATTGTGTGAGCTGTGCGTTAGGCCAAGAAGTGGAAATACGCTTTTTGACGTGCTAGAGACCAATCGTTTGTTGTGCCTGCCTTAGTCCATGTTTTGATAGGAATCCAAAAAATGATGTTAAATACACTGAAAAAACATGTACATAACATCTTATAATAAACTTTAAAGAAAGGTCGTAAATATCTGAGTGCCAGGGCTGGACGATACACTTTTGGACAATAGCTTCTAACTTTTACATAGGACTTGGCTTAGGGTAATTCTAAGCTTTCAGTGGATTTAGCTAGATACATTGGTCAACTTTCCAAATATACAAATGCGCATTTCAGTCTGTAGGCCATGAGTTAAAAGTGTGCACGACAAACGTATTTAGTAATAATGCGATTTCTCACGTATGAAAAATATGCTAAATTATTCTCTGGTTTTCACTCCTAAAGCTCTTTATCCGCTCCGTGGTCTAGTGAAGAAACTGGCTTAAACAACGCTCTCCAAGTTATTATTATTATCATTATTGTTACTACAGTCATGTGATAAACCCACACTCATCTACTGTCAACAGTTCACTACAAGAACGGTTAGATTTAAGCTTGGTCTGCCACATAAATTAGTCTCTCCTGCTTTCCATAACTCGTTTCAAATTGACGTCTAATTGTAAATCTCGCTGAATCGTTCCTGTGTGTAGAATGGCAACCGTCGTAGCTTCCTTACGATACAAAACACATTTATTATTGTTCATGTATACCTGAAGGGTTATCGACTTCTTCTGTGTCCTTGTATACATGCTGTGATCTATTCGACTTGGATTTGTCGTTGATCAAGAGCCTTTGCTTAATCCCTTCATCTCTGTGGCCCCTTTTTTGCTGTATCGCTTCTGTTGAAATTAACGATGTCATACATCAAGAAGACTATGGACTAGTCGATCAACCGCTGTGACGAGCACAAAAAGCCCGAGTATAGCTGGATAGCCGGTGTGAATGCGGACTCCGAAAGCTCTGAGCGCAAGTGTGCGCCGGCCTCTAGGACGGGCTGCGTTGTCTACGTTGCACAGTGTTTGATTGCAGCAGGACGTGCACAAGTGCAATTTGTGGCGCTCGCCAACGATGACGCAGTCCGGCTGGCAGGAATCGGCGCAGCGGCGTTCTATCGAATGGGTCCTCACCCCGACAGACTGTTCGGACGTGTCAAGTCGGTACACCTGGACAACGGAACGGCAATGGCGATTTAAGATCGTCGGTTAAATAGCTCGTTAATAAAAACTAGCAAAAATGTGTACAAATGATTAGGTCATACAAGGCGATGTTTATAAAAGTGAAACGCAAACTGAAGGACACACACCATAAAATTCAGGCACATATAAAAACGCAGGCACATATTTTGCCTTCATCGGAGCATAATCAGAACCGTCGCCGATTATTTGGTAAAGTTAAATTTGACCAAGTTGAATATAGATCGAGATTTTTTGAGATATTTTATAAAATTTCTAATTTAATTACTACTAACCGCACATCCGCCTCCCTTAGCGATGCTTTGACTGCATGTTCGGAAGCTCACGTTGTACTGTGACGCGTTGTAGCACGCTGGTCCATCAAATTCCGAGTGACACTGGAAACATGAGATATTTTTCAATGTCGGATAGATTGGTTCTCCACTTTTTCGTCCGACGGCCCAACAAGTATTGCCTGCGCAGGAGCACAAGTTCGAAATACAAGAATTTAAATATTGGTTTACATCACAGCTCAGAATTGTCTTTATACAAAGGTCACAATTTTAACGAACTAAATAGTTGTCAGATTTTTAGCTCGCTCAGTGCACAGTGAATTAATTTGATTATTATTCAATGTATTATCATGTTTTCGCGTGAAACAAGAAATTGTACAGGTGTGAGGTGTAAGCACGAATAAGGAGGAGAGTAAGTATAAACATTGTTTGTTTTCTAAACTTACTACGGTTAATACGAACACTATCCACAACGTGTGAACACAGGTGTCAGTCAGCTCCCGTACTTCTTCATACAACAATCGTCAGTTGGCTGATTGAGTCACTCACCAAAATAACTGAACAGGACTAGAAGAGGTAGTGATACGACGCATCCTCTTGAGCAAAGGTTTCGATCTAGGAAACCGATCAACAGAGTCATTTTTACTGTGACCACCGAAAATCACAGTAAGACGGTGCCAGATGTCAACCTATTTCTACGTTGGTCGGTTTCGATCTCCGACGTGAACAAGGGCTCCTTGTTTCCTGCCGTGGATCCAGACCCCGCGGCCGGTCGACCTTCGCTGACTGTAGTGCCCGCTAGCACACCGAGCAACTTTCCAGATGGAAGGAACGAAAACGTACAGGAAAAGGTAGACTCTGGATCGCGTGCAAAAATGCTTCGACTTGTGTGCGTGCTCTGCAGTCAATTGTTGGCAGGACGAAGCCGTACCACCGTGAATATCGCAAGTGATGTTACGTGTGTGTGTATGTGTGTGCGCCTCTCCGAGGAAAAAGAGCAGAGGAGTACTGATGAACGCCCGGAAAGGCCGAGGAGGGCGCAGGTGGAGCAGACCGGACAAGGCTGCGGTGTGATATCACCGTGCCCACCACCCAACGAGGCGTCGAATGCTAAGAGCGTGTGTCGAACGGCCTGCAGGAGCGCAAGGGTGGAGTCGAAGGATGACAACATGTGATGCTATTAATCGAAGCTTTCAGCGACCGGCGAGCCTTTACAGTGCATGATTCATCTAGCGTTAACATTACCGCCTTCCCCCACCCACCCACCTTTCCCTCTTCCGTTATCTCCCTGGTACATCCGTACTATCAGGTTGGCTGCTTCTGTCCGGCAAGCGGCATTGAATACACACAGCTGGATGAGGGAGGGAACCATGGTGGAGAAGTGCTACTCCCCAACTGTATTCCGCTTACTTTAAGGGTGGAGAAGGGGGAACCTCGCGAGCAGGCCTCTGCCGGCAGAACTGAACGCGCATTTGTTTTCAACACCGAAGACCGATGAACGATGCCCTCCGATCAGGTTTCGGCAGGATACCAAAAGCCCGCTTGCGTGAGAGAGCTTTCGTCTCACTCGCGCGTCTCCATCGTACGACTGCTGCATGCTACCCTTGATGCTGTCACAGTGAAAACGCAGCGAAAAAAGTGGATAAGATAAGAGTGAGTAGCAGAACACTAGATATCGACTAATTAATTTTGAGCCTACTTTTCTTGAACGAGTTTAAGCTAAATTCGTTTGTTTCAGTTATATTCGTCTATGCACCAAACAACGAATGACAGCCATCATGGATGCAGCGACTAGTTAGTATATTGATATTCGCAATTGATCCAGTGACCAATACTGAGTAACGCGTTCGGAAGCGCGCTAGTGGTTTGCTAAATGCGGTCCTTAATAATCTTACCCTCAGCTCAGCCAATAGCATCCTATATCAAATTGTATTGACGAAACTAAAATTTACACAACCTAGTAAAAAATGAATTTGTTGACCGATGACGCCGATAATACACAATGCACGAACTTACCCGTTGGCCGGGTGACTGCCTGAGTTGAGCTCCTCGACCTACAATCCCACTGTCTATATTGCACCAGCTGCCTCTGTAGTGCATTGGCGACCTCCAAGTTGGACAAAAAAAAATGAATGTAAGAAAATTAAATGCAACGTTGTTACCTTCAGCTATACGCGCACTGGATACGAAAAAAGATTATTGCAGACCTACACCTGCCAGGCAACTAAATATAAATTTACTGATTGATTGAATCAATCATTGAGTCAATCAGTAAATTTATATAACGCTCTTCGTACTCTATTTTTTGTGTTTCCTAGCAATGCATTTCGTCCAATGCACGGTGGTGTTTGTGCTCGTATTGTACATCTACGGAGTGTACTGGTTATTGCGAAGACGATGGCGACATGGATATTTCGCCAGGCACCATATTCGGGGGCCCGAAAGAAACATTTTGTGGGGTGAGTCGATCTCGATAAAGCTCCAATGTTAAGTTATTGCTCATCCGAGCAAGTGTTTGATATTTTCCTTTGCTGGTGTTGTATGTATACTGCTAGGCTGGCGTTTGTAATGTTGCAATTTCCAGTTCTCTGTGAAGTGCCCCCTTATCGGAATCTGAATTAGGCGTATGTGTGTGATCTAGTATTTTTCTCGTCTAATTGTGCAATCTGCGCTATTGCAGGGAACTCACATCAACTTCGCAAGGAGCCCCTGTCCACTCTGAGAAAATGGATTAAAGAATACGGAAGCTACTTCGGATATTATGAAGGAGGTCGTCCTGTTGTCGTACTCAGTGACGTCAATACGATCCAAAAAGTGCTGTACGATCCAGTCTTCAGAAGCAGACCAGTGCCTCCCACAATTGAACCATTTTCCGCTGCCGTTGAGATGCTGAAAGGGTCTCAGTGGAGGAACATTCGAAGTGCGGTGGTACAGTGCTTCGCTGAATACCGTCTAGCAAAAATGCTACCTCTCATAGGCGACGTCTCAAGGACATTTACCGAAATTACCATGGAGTACGCAAGGCTCAATAGAAGCATTAACATCTCGGATTTAGCTGACCGATTTGCCCTTGAAGTGTTAGCGCGCTCTGCGCTGGCCGTAGAAGCCGGTTGCTTGTACCCGAAGACTACCCTCGAGGAATACGCTCGGGGACAGCCGCACCGTTTACTTGCGTTAGTGCAATACATCCCGTTTGTTCGGCATTTTAGCGGTATTCTGAGCTACTTGACACAGCATGGGCGTGCAACTGCAAATGTCGTAGCTTACCTTCGCTCTGTTATTGAGCTTCGTCGTGAAGGCGAGCTCCTTCCAAGAGACGACTTGCTACAGTTTCTCCTTGACGCGACCCGGAAGCACCGGAATGGTCAGCGAGAAGTGATTTCCAATGCTCTGCAGTTTGTCAGCGCGTTTGAGGCAACGGGCTCATTTATGACGTTTCTGCTCCATGTTTTGGCCGATCATCCCCAGCTACAAGAAAGACTTGGCCAAGAAGTGCATAACCTTCCGGACGAATTCTCGCTGGAGGACCTGGAAGAGCTTCCCTTTCTCGACGCCACGCTTCGCGAGACCCTGCGTCTTTTTCCACCAAAACCGCACTTCGTCACCCGAGAATGTCGTCGTAGTTCGACTCTAAACGGCTTCTTTTTTCCAGAGGGCTGTTCGGTGCTCGTCCCTGTCTTCCACATCCACCGCGACCCGCAGCTATGGGAAGATCCCGATGATTTTCGTCCGGAACGATTTCTAAATACAGAGTCTTCGAATAACAATGCGTCGCAGAGTCACCCAGCGCAATACATGCCGTTTGGCCTCGGTCCTCGCTCTTGTGTCGGATCTCGATTTGTTACGTTAGCCGTAAAGGTGGCTATGATCCATTTTCTGCGAGAGTTGCGGTTCCGACCCGGTCCTGGTTTTCAATCGCCGCTTGAGTTAACTCTTGCTGGCAGTCAGGATAACCTCCGACCGGTCAGAGACATCACGATACGCGCTGTCCTCCTGAGTTCATTCAACTCCACTCATCCAGGTCGGGTAAATCATTTTAGGATGTAGATACACCGAGAGATCTTCAATAGTCGGAACTAATACATAAAAACTAGAACCTCCGGGTTAGTGAGTAATGTACGAAATGTAAATAAAGCTTTTATAAAAACGTTATTTTGCCCGCATACGCTCTTTATTTCGTAGATTTCCAGAATTCCTCTGTGACGACGGAACGCACTCGAGATCGATGCGTCGATAGCTTCTCAGTCTACTTGCGCAAAATTATGCATTGATTGTCGCTATCAATCACAACCATCTTGCGGAAAAATCACTCATGGGATAAAAATGATGTATTTGTGTTCGTAAATGAATGGAAAAAAAAAAGTTCTTCATCCCGCATGTTGCATGTTGTTTGAGCTTCCGGGGCAAAAGCTTCAACTGGTTTAGCCCGTCACTCCTCTTTGATTAATTACGTGGATGTACTCGGCGCGGCGTTTCTCCGTACGAACGGCCTATTCGGCGGTCTAATGTTGCTATCGCCTTGGGTTGCGCGCTTTCGTGCGCTCCATACGAGACTAATTCCATCGTGATTCCGTTGTGTTCGGTCGTCACCGGCTCGTCCAATGGCTGTCGGCGGGTTGAAACGCGTAGGGCGAGTGAAGGCGGAGTGCGACGGTGTCGGTGAGGGTTTCCGCAGGGATCGGTGAGCGATGAAAACGGGAGAGGGCGGCAGTGGGGTCTGGTTGTGTTAGCGATGGCCGTGGCGTTTCTCGGCGACGACGACGACGGCGGCGGCGGTGGTGGTGCCGGTCGGAGTGGCCATAGCCGTGATGGGCGAGGGAGAACGACGGTCGGGAGGGTTAGCCGCAGACGATCGCGGACGCGCACCGCCGCTCGGGTCCGTGAGTGGGGCCGTTGCTGGCGCCGCTGGGCTGCCCACAGGGCGCCGTCGGCGCGACGGAGTCCGGCTGCTGTTGTTTCGCTTCATGCCGCGGCCGCTGTCGTCCCGGTAGGGTCCTACAAGAAGGGGGCGGGTGGAGGGCGAACGGGTCTGACTGGGCGTCGAGGCTATCCAACTCGTCGACTCCATCAGTTTGCCCACTACTCCCACATTCTCTGCTCCTCTCTCCCATCATTGCCCCCTCCCTCTCTTTACCCCATTTGCTTCCCTTCTCTCTCTCTCTCTCTCTCCCCCTCCAGTCTGGGTCGTTGTCGTCGTCGTCGTTGTTAACGTTGTTTCGGTTGTTGTTGCTGTTACTCCTGCTGCTGCTGCTGCAGTTCGCAGGCGCGAGCAACGGAGCGATGAACAGGACGGTTCGAGTCTCCACTCTCGCCACCGATGTCGTCGGTCTCCGTCGGTGGTTGTGGCGGTGGCGGCGGCCGCCATCTTGTGCGTGAGGAGCGGAGCACGGAGTACTCCGCGTCGCCGACGTTCTGCCGACCGCGCCGGACCGCGCCAGATACACACGGATAGTCCGTCCCGCCGAACGCCACGATCCGAACAAACCATATGCGCGTATAAACGAACGAGATCTGCCCGATCAGACGACGAGCTCCTTGGCCCCCCTGTGTGATTCCTTCGTGAGCGTAGTTGACGATGGGTGGTGAGTCCCCCGTCCGTCCGTCCGTCCGTCCTATCAAGCGCACACGACGAGCTCAGTGCTACTTCATTTCGACGGCTCTGGCGTATTCGGATGATTGCGATCTCTGAAACAGATGAACGCATCTGTGTGCATGCGTCGAGTGTTCTCGTTTGGCGGTGATGTTTGCCCCTGTTCTGCCTATGAAACGTCGGTGTCCCTCCGTGTGCAAGTGTCCCCCTCAGGGAGCGTCAACGTGTGTCTTTCACTCGCAGCTCAGTCTACTTACCTCTCTTCTTTTTACGTCCCTCTACATGTGAGTAGACATAAAGTACGTTCGACCTGAACTGGTCCTTGGACAGAACTGTGGATCGCTCTGGGTAAGTTAGTATCTGACTGGTGTCAGCCAATTAGAAGATCGGAAGGTGGAGGCGCGTGTCTAAGTTTGTATCGAGTTTAATGCGCGCTCTGCGGTTCGAAATTGTTTCCGATCCGCTTTCGTCCGAAACCGTTTCGGGTCGGGCTGTGCAACGACTCCATAAACTTCGCCCCCCAATTCTATTTAGCGATCAGCAGCATTAAACGCAGATTTGTGTCCACTTGCGAGTGAGCGTGAATGTTGAGGATTGCAGAGCAACATCTGAATGAAAAAGGGGCACTTACCGTAAACAGTAGTAAGTGTACGGGGATACAAACAATGCTCGGTTATCATCATCAATTTTATTAGCGTTTCAGTTTTCTAAACACACATATATACATATTTTCTTTTTTCTTATACATATGTGTATTTTTCTTTGTTGTTTTTCTAATATAATACTAATGACGCTTCAAGTATTGATTCTGCAAATTATCATGTCTAGAGTTTCTTCGGTTGCGTTAGCAGTTTGTGTGTCAGAGTATACATGGCTTTTCTGTGATAGTCTACAGTTTGCCTGCGGCGCCTGCGGGGTAGTCCGCGGCCAGCCGGTCGGAGTGAGTGGCGACTTCACCGTTGTCCTCCTGTCTCGATTCATGCGTCCGTCGTCTCTCGCAGTTACTGCTGCTGCTGTTGCTGCTGCCATGGGGCTGCGTTCGTCACCAACGACATCAGGAACCGCCTCGAATCGCCTCTATCCACTGTGTACTCCTATCCCATCGGCCTCCCCCCTTCCTCCCCCATCCTGTTCACTGGCGCATTCAATATCAACACACCATCACCATCATCACGCCACCATCGTCCTCGTCGCCGTAATGGCCATCAGCTCCCCCTGTTCGCGGTTCTTCGTATGGTCGCCGTAATTTTTTTTTCGCCCGCTTGTCGTAGATCCATCGCGTAACAACGGGCGGGTGCCCGCACGCAACGGCTCACCTTATCCGCGCCGCATCCAACACGTCGCTCGATTCGGTTGCTGGTCGCCGCGATTGCGGCGCCCGTTTCGTCCCCAACGGTCGCGGCGTCCGCCGGTCCTGACCGGTGAAGCAGCGAACCAGACCTCCCATCCCTTCGGTCCATCCGCCTGGCCGTTCCCCCAGGCCAGCCTCCCCCAGGCCAGCCAGCCGACTGCCGGCGCCCGCCGAACTTCGCGCCGCGAAGCGTCGCGTAGCGTCGCGCAGCAGCGAATCGCGTCGGACACCGGCGACCAGCGGCGGGCGACAGCATCCGCAGCAAAAC
>MNPL01012452.1:20574-30583 GCA_002081605.1 Tropilaelaps mercedesae
AGAGAACCCACAGGCGCGTCACCGGCGACAACGATGAGATTCACTGGAGCAAAGCGTCCGAGAGATTTCCGTACTATTCCGGCGCCTGTCTTGGCGTCAGCGGCCGGCGGCGCTCCAACCATCGTCGCGCTGGTGGTACCCCCTGAGGGTTTTCTGACCGCGCGGCTGTCCGCCGCCGCTCCGACGCGCCATCATCCAACAATGACGACGCAATACCAAAAAGCAATTTCCGACCAGTTCATTAGTTTAACCAAGTCGAGGAGTCACCCCGGCGATCCAACAGTGGCCTGCCACTCGGAGCGACGTGGACCGGAGTGGCAGAGTGGCTCCGAAAAATGGGGTCTTGATCGGGGAGTGAGATGTGTACGACATATTCGCTTGTTGACTCCGACGCTCAAAGCGCGCGTCTGTGGTCGAGCAATCGCCGCGCAAACTACGGCGACGTATTAACATCCATCGCGAGGTCTGCCCTGGTATCCTTCGATGGCATCGCCACTTTCCAGCCGTAGCTCAATACGACGCGAACAGGACATCCCTGATTCGTCTGAGTGAATTGTAAAAATCACACACACACACACACACACGCACGCACACACACACACCGACGCAAGACGTCAGGGGGGTGGGGGGCTACGCCATTATGTCAACGGTTGGCGCGAGAGGTACCGCGTGGACAGAACGAACGAATCCGGCAATCGGACCACGACGATGCCGTCCCCGAGGGCCGAGTCTGATCAACGTATCGGAGTTCTCTGCGCCAAATGAAGACGTCGGATAGCCGGCGGAAAAAACGATGTGTATCAGAACGTGCGTGACGACGCGGGTCGACAAAGCTGACCATCCCCCCATCGACAGATGGAGGAACATTTCGTGGGATTGACGACTAGAACGCTCTGGAAATCCTGGGAATTTGTTGGCCACACACAAACACTTACATACAAAACACACACACGCACGCATGCATACGCGGCGTGTTCATTATTTCTCCATATTTCTATCTCATTTTTGACGCTCCAACGAACGCTCCAGTAGTAATGGTAACAGCCGATGCGGGACGCAAAAGCCGCCGCGATCCGAAGATTCCTGCACATTTTCAAACCGAACGCTGCCTAGAAACGTAAGGCCGCCACAGGTCCGCCGACGCCGACGGCTCTAACACTAAAAACGCGCTCGTCCTGACAATAACACGAACAGGGGGGTCGCGTGTGTTGTTTTCGTTGCAACTGACCAGCCAATAACGGTGGTCAACACGAAACGCCGTACGGCCATGCACGCGGACGACGGATACGCGAGCGTCCGGGACATTTCGCTGCCGGCGTCGCTGATTCGACAAACGACGCTACGGTATTCGACTGGATGAAATCGACGGACGAAGCAAATTCCGGATAGATTCATTTGCGAGTCCGTCGGCTTCCGGCGTCCTGCGGAAGCCTACGCTGAGAAGGTTACACCGAGATAGGTCCTAACGAGACAGATTAAAGTGAACGCCGTTGACGCCGCGTCAAGTTGAGAAGTTCGCCAGCAGCATTGACAACTGTGCGGTCCCTTCGATTCGAAAATGTCCCCCTTCCAGAGGGAGCTTTATGGTTCGAAGTATCCACTCCAGAATGCATGAGGGCATTTATTATGTTAGGCTGACACCTGAAGATCGCGAGAACTTTAGCGATTGCAATGTTTTATGGTAAAGAACTCTGGTGAAAAATCGGATCTGTTGCTGCCGAGACTAGATTCGCCTTCGGATCAGGCTAAACTGTGCCGATCCGATAACGCCTCAGTCAGCTCAGTGCGGTTAGGCTTAGCGACCTAGGTCAGATGACACACGACCTCTACTTGTTCGACCAGCCTCTGTGTGTGTGTGTGTGTGTGTGTGTGTGTGTATCGATGTCGGCACAATACGATTAACTAATATTTACTAATAATATTACTAAGATGGGCGAGATATATGAGAATTACGACAATATTAGTACGAATACGCTTTGTTGTTGTTCGGCGTCAGAGGCTGATCAGAGACAACTGACCAACGGCAGATCTCTGCTGTCATTATCTGCTGAACAAAAGCTCTAGTTTGACCGAATGACGAAGATAATATCTAGCAGTTGTTGATCTGACTGCGAAGCACAACATCGCCTTCGACGGCAACGTTCATTTTCTTCAACGTGAAGTCAAAAGGTGACTTCACTCGTTGTTCGTGTGCAATTCGTTCGTGGGCCTCTTATCTAGGCTTTGGAATCCGCCACTCTACCGGTTTAGTCTCTGATGAAAATATTGAACGAAACATTTTCTTTCGTTCAGCGTTGACTTTACGTGGCAACGATGATCGACACGACGACCCTTCCGTCTAGGATCGGCGTGAACGGCCGTCAGCGTTTTACCATCGTTTCCAGTGAGTTCCCACTTTGTCGGCTTGGCCACTGGAATCCATCCGTATGCGGCCTAGCCCCTTGTTTTTTTGCCTCGCCATCTCCGCCATTCTCCGGTCGATATGAACGCCATGTAGATGTCGATACGTTATGATAGGGTGTACCCCCCTCGTAAAACGCTCCTGTCAGCCAGTCGAGATACGTGTTTAGCCATGACGGCTAAACGTTGCTCGTTAGGTGCGCTCACCTCCTGCCGCCACAACCTGTCCAATGCTTAGGGCGTATCATCAAGCCGTGATCGTTTTGCCCTAGCAACACGCACCGACACGTCGGGACACGTCAATTGCGATTACGGCCTAAGAATAGCCTGTACAGCCTCATAGCCCATGGATGCGATATACACACACACACACACACACACACACACAGATAGTCAGTTAGTGTACTGCTCTTGTCCGGTTGAGGGGGGGTCGTTGATTTGCTTGTTCCCTTGCTGCTTGTTTCAAATATATTCGATATATTCGACGCTTCCATCTCACGCCATTTTTGTTGCAAGTTGCTCTCTATTCTTTCGAAAAATGACTGCCAATTTCCAGTCGTCGTGCGAGTCCTCATAGCGGGGCATGAAATAGTCTATTCGATGCAACCAGACCATGGTCAAGCTGGTGCTCAGTTGGCGTTGGTGGCAGTGTGAAGTTGTTTCCGGAAGCTGATTTGCGCGAAATCGCGAGATCGGCAGGGGGGGGCGGCGGCGGCCTAACGTAGCAGCCTGGACCTTGAGACGTGACCAACAGTCGCTCTTCACTCGCTGGAAGCCGTCGGCATCTTCCAATAGAGAAAGTTCTAGAGACACTGGAATTGCTCGAGAGGAACGACCTGTCTGAGATCTGATTCTCGAGCGTCCTTCTTTGATGGCCTTTCTTGGGGGGCCTACTAGAGCATAGGGCATTTGTTCGAGCGAGCAGACATTTGATCACCAGAGGCACTTTACGAGAACGATGTCCAGTTTTGGTTAACCGTTCATTTGTCTGCGTCGACTTCAGACAGCCATCGACGTGCAGAAGTTCGCGATCGGGGTCATTTGCCGATTGAGTATATCAAACCAGCTTGCCCTCGTTGCGGACCGTCGGAACTTCGTCGCTGACCGTCGGTACTTCGTCGCTGACCGTCGGTACTTCGTCGCTGACCGTCGGAACTTCGTCGCTGACCGTCGGGACTTCGTCGCTGACCGTCGGGACTTCGTCGCAGAGTGTGCGCGGTTTAACGTATCTTCAACTAAACACTGTCCCGTTAGTAGTCCTCATCGTGGCCTTCTGTCGTGACCTGCGCCACAACGACGTCTCGAGACTCGTTCAGAAGTGTTCTCGAGTTCTTCTTCAGCTGAGTTGGCTGTGTTCTATTCAAGGTTGCTCGACACGTTACTGAAGTGTTGGCGACTCGTGTGCGGGAAGCTACTGCACAGTCTGCACACTGGCTGTGTCCTAGTCTGCACGTGACGATGATGATGACGACGACAGCCGAATTTCCCTGAACTTTCCACCGTTCAGCTTCTGTTCCATCGGTTGAGGCCGTGCTATGGACGTCCCCAGCAGACTCACTCTGAGGTTCGATGATGACTTGAGCATTGCTGAGCGCGTGCGAAAACAGTCCACTAAGGTGGATTTTCTGCTTGAAATACTGAAACAAATTGCTCTCCACCCCCGGCCACCCCCGTGTAGCCGAGCATAGACGGAAGTTGTATGCGAAAGTTCTATAGGGGACAAGTTAGAGCCTGGGTCGAGCAACTGCCGAGCGACCCAGTCAAACCTTTACGGCCACGACTCAGAACTCATGAACGGCATTTTGCTCATACGCGTTAGACCTTCACCTGCAACTCTGTTGAGTCTTTCCTTCGTCATGGCCGTGGCAATCGAATGGCCCCATTTAGAGCTGCATCCTAATTCGATCGTTTCGCTCGCGTGATTCCAGTCTCTCGTTGGGCGGCCATCGCCGACGATGTTGTCTTAATGTCGCTGCCAATAATAAATAGCTCGGCACAGGGTCATCGGACATAGACGAAGACCTGTGGGTGCCAGGGTCACGGTGCCACACGTCGGGCGTGTATCGGAACACGTCGTCGCCGTGAGCGCGTTCAGACGTCGCGTTTACAAGCGGCGCACCTGTAGTTGAGGGCATGGCATTGTTTTCCTCTATCGTCCTTGCCAGGGAACCGAATGGCTGCAGCTTTTCCCGTCCGATCAGTCGCCGCCGGGTTTGAAAGCAACCTCTCCAGTCGCGTCGATCGCGAACGACGCTCACTTTGCTGTTTGCCGGCTTTGCGCTCGCTGTTCGCCTGCCTACAACCCCCCCCTACTCCTACTACTACTACTACTACTACTACGTTCTTAGCCAGCCTCTCTCCTCGAGCGACGGCGACCGGCCGTAGTGGCCCGAGCGTAGTTGGGGAGCGTCCATTCGACGGCCATCGACAACCCCCGTCTCAAAGGGGACCACCGCTCGTGTCGCATTCACCAGCCGACATCCGCGATTGCCTGAACATCTCTGACACTCCTTCTCTGCATCTCTCGCGTTCTTCTTCTTTGGTTTTCGAAGACCTCTCAGCGGCGGCCCGGCCCCGCTGGGACCCCGCCATTGTCAGACGGGGCCCGGTATTGGCCGTGTATCGTGTTGGTGCTTTTCACGACGATTTCTGCCGAGCGCCCGCTCACCCGACGACACTCCGTGAGCAGCCCCGCGTCCGGCCTTACCTCTGCTTCGTCTGGCGTCGCCGCCTTCAACGTCGGGTTGACGCGGCGGCGGTGGCGGCAGCGGCGGCGGCGGCGGCGGCGTCTGCCGACCTCTGACCCTCCTGGCTTTCGGCCAGGCGAAGCCGTCCTGTCGGGAGGATGCGGCCGTCGTCGACGACGGCGTCGCGGACCTCGACGGATGGCCGGGGACGTTGGCGTGCGATGCGATGCAGTTCATCGGCGTGGCCCGGTTCGACTTCTCGGTGCTCCGACCGCTCCGGACCGAGCGGTCGGCCGATGTCTGGCCGACGCCTGACGCGGCTGTCGAATGCCGTCGACGAGTTACCGCGCCGCCGTCAGTTCTGTTTCGGTTCCCGGCCGCCGCGGGGGGGGCTCCCCGCGTTGATACCAGTTCATGTCGCCGGCCTGACGCTCTGAAGCTCCCTCCACCGCGCCCGCCGCATCGTCCGGCGTCGCTGCCGCCGCCATCGCGCAGGCGAAATGGCCAAGAGATCGGCGGCTGCGAACCACTGGAATGGCTGAATGAGCATCGATGAACGAATAGCCGCCATGCGGCCACGCCGCGTCAACCTCTACGGCGGCGGCGGCGGCGGCGGCGGCGGGACCATCATCGCCTGGTAAAGCGCCTATCAAATGAAGAATAGACGATGGCGGGCCATACTCTCCTTTGAACGAACCAAGGAACGAAGGAACTTCGTCGTCCGTTTTCCTCTTCGGCAGCAGCGATGAGTCGCGGTGAGCACCGACCGGTCGTGAGAGTGTCCCCGGTGGCTCGGGATGCGCCTCTGACCTGGGCGGCGCCGGCTGACCAACCCCCAATAACACACACACACACACACACACACACACACACACACACACACACACACACACGTACGTATAAGCACAGTGTGTGTGTGTGTGTGTGTATATTCTCCACAACAGAACGGATAAACACGTTCGTTCAGGGAATACGAGTGATACAAAGCCAACACAGTACAAACGGCCACGATAGTAATAACGTAACTGACTGGCCATAGCAACAACCATTGCAACAAACACCGGAAAGAGCTGTACACGCGCGATAATACGAACAATGCATTATCCATTAAGGCAGCAATAATAAGCAACTAGCACATAGACGGCCTACCTAGAACTTGCCCGGCTACAACACCTGCGACAGTCTAATAATGGCTGTGTGGCGAACAACGAAGCTATCCTAGGACGCAATCCACTCGACGTCAGTGCAACGAAATGCAGTTTTCGTCGAGGGCACGATATAGTAGACATTGTTCATGACGAGTCCCGTGAGGTACAAAGACAAAGAGTGAGGGAGAGAACGAGAGAGAGAGAGAACGAGAGACAGAGAGAAAGGATATCAGAGTAGATCGATCGTAGGGAACAATGGCCGTAGTCAACGTTACGCGTGCATATCCGGTGCAGGTTAGCATCACAGACAACGGCCAATTCGTGCTCTCCGTCGCTCTGACGCTCTGCGACGCAGCACACAAACGCACACCCGTGCTTTTTGTAGCCGAACAAGTTCTCAGCTTCAACATTGCCTACCGTTAACGTAATCCGCTCATTTATCTCAGCTCGTTCCGAGTTTTACTGCAGGGACGGAAGGACCTACGGTGACCCATCGGACGCTCTATTCTTGTTCGGCATTTCGACAAACACACACACACACACATCATCGCTCATGGCGAGTGATTGTGTTCTTAGTGAGCACGCACACAGCATTTACTCATTTATTCATCAAACGTGAAGAACTACAGCCTTTCGGCAGAGACCGACTTGAGAAACTCTGGCGTTGCCAGCAGAAGCCGGGCAAACTTCGTCGGCGTCGATGGGGCCAGACGCGACGCGAGTACTGTGAATTTAAATGGCGCGCCGATGTTTTCACTGAAATCGGCCGCCTGCCGCGTGTGCCCTTGGGAGGGCAACCGTGTTGTTCGGAAACGGCTCATGATTAACAGTTAGCCAGTCAGGTGGCTGGCGCAGCTGAAACACTCGGCCCAGAACAGAAGTTCTTCCGAGCTGACGCGCGCCGAAGTCTGCCGGAGCACTTCAGCCGCACCGACCACCTGCGCGGGGAACTTAATTCACATCGTGTACACGCTTACATCGACGCCCACACACACACACACACACACACACAGAAAAAGCTTGATGTTCTGATTCTTCTTCTCAGACTCTTCCATCTACAGCTGCACCTCCCATTTCGTCCCATGTTTTCGCCTTCCTCTCATGTCGCTAGATGTTGCGCAAGCATTGGATTCTTTGCTGACGTCCTCTCCACGCCGCCATTGTATACCCAGACCCCCTCCCGGTCAATCTGATCTGAAGTAAACCCGCCTAGCGTCGTCGACGTGCAAACATTTCGTCAGCAACAACGTCAGCCTGGGGCCGGCCAGAAGGGCCTTGAAGATACGGCGCTTTTTTCTCATTCGACCCGTCCCGACCGCCAGGACGTCGGCGATCTTGCCGATTAGTGAGGTGCCTGTCCACGACTCGTTCGCCGCCACTTGCCTACTCGGATACGTTCGTCTGACGCGTTTTGGCAGGCGGCGTTCAGATTCCGTCGTCATTGGTATAGGATGATGAAAAAAGCGTCGAGCTAAGCGTCGTTCTAAGTCGACGTTCGAGGCGAACTTCCTCTGCGAGTCGGCTCAGCCTTGGCGTGAGTTTCGATGCCCCCCACTCGCCGACGGCCATGTTGAGACGTGAACGGGGCCAGGACGTCTACGAGCTGGGGGCCATCTTCACGGCTTCGATTAATCACGCTTCTACCGACCAATGGCGGCGCACCCGTTAGTCGGGCCTGGTCTGATCAACGTACACATCTGCTTAGTAGAATTATGATCATGAGATTCTTGTGTTGTTATGATTATAGTTGGATGTATCGGACCGCGGGAAGATTTCTGTGCCTTGATTTTTCCATGGCGCTTCTCCTCTGCTAACTGAACCGGGCTCATACACACACACACACACGGCGCGGCGCGTATATCTTAGACGGCGACATGACTGGCGTGTTTCAAAGGCAGGCCCCGTTAGTTGAGGCGATCACAAAAGACACGATTCTCCCACCCCCCTGTTCTACAACCATGTAACAAGCGAACAGATAATTATTACTATTATTATCGTTAATGTTATTATTATTAATGCCATTGTTAATAAATCATCCCTAAGCAATTTGTAGGTAGGGTGAACGCTACATAGCAACGATATCAATCGATAATAATGCCACCGCTCGTCTCTTCTACACAAACGGCAGAGTTGACATCTGTTCGACAAAACAAACACACGTTCGACAACTCGCTATATACTAGATAAATACCACACACACACACACACACACACACGCAAACACTACACACATACACACACACACACGCAAACACTACACACATCCACACACACACACATTCACACACACACACATACACACACAGACCCACACACACAGACCCACACACATAGACCCACACACACACAGACAGACACATACACGCCCACACACACACCCACACACACACCCACACACAGACCCACACACAGACACATACACACCCACACATAGACCCACACACACATACAGACAATAATCAACGACATAAACCATTCAAATAGCAGGCGCAAAACAATCTCCGGCCAGTTAGAGGAGAAGGGAAACACACCCACACGATCCGGTAGATGTTCAGGAGAGTATCGATTAAACACTGCCAATCCATTATTTGCCCCAGTCGATCGATCACTGGGCGACGGCCGAAAAGCGAACTATCGACGATCATGCGCCCTCGCTTAGTCTGCGATTCGAGTAACCCGTAGATCCGTCCCTTTGTGTCTGTCGGCGAACGTCCCTCTTCACTCGGCGCCAGCGTGAAAATGGCTGCCGATGCGTGACAACATCTAAATAGAGTCCAATTCGAGGAAGATTCCGCTCGAGTGCTACATTGGGTGGATCAGAGAACCCCTCCAAAATGTGACCACTCCAGCTAACGTCGAAGAGTTGTACTCCTACCAAAACGGTGGCGAAGCTCTGCCGAAGAATCTCTGCCGGTCGCTAGCGAGTTCGGTCAACGTCGCTGGAACCCTGTCCTGTCGATGATCCCGTCCATATTTTATATTAATTATTGTTGTTGTTATTATTATTATTGACGTTGCTCACGCGCGTAACATGAACACGTTCGACAGAGCACAACTACGATTACCGAACGGGTCTATGGCATCCGACAGGTTCGAAGTCGTTGTTGTTCCTACCGGCGCGATGGTTAATGCCGGAACTGTGTGGACGCTATCGGACGGTTGTCTCCGACAGCATCATCCTCTGCCAATTTAGCGCTTTGCGAAGACGCAAATTCATTTCTCGTCCGCTCGACACTCGACGCCGGAGTGAAACGCTCCGGCGGCGGCGGCGGCGGCACCGCCATGTCGGTTCAGCAGCAGCGGCGGCGGCGGTCATCTCGGTGGAAGCTTTTCTAGCGAACTGACGCTTGACCTCCGACGACGGCCGCATCTTCATGAGCCCATCCGATGGAGGTAGTTAGGTCTTCATCGGGTACACGCTCGTGATCAGTGAAGACCTGCGTGTGTTGACAAGCTCGTGTACCTGAAGTTCGGTCGTCGTCGTCGTCGTCCGAGTGTGTTTGTGCGCGGATCTGCGCGGCTGTGTCGTCGTCGTCGTCGTCGTTTATCTGTACGCGGAGTCGCTTCGATCATCGATGCGCCAGCTGTTCGGCTAGAACTCACCGCACTTCGTGAGTCGGGTGGGGCCACGGTCTGAGCCAATCCGGCACACCTCGTGAAGTCTGCGGGAATCAGCTCTGTTGGCCTCTGTCAGCCACCACCGCAGACGCGCCAGCTCCCTGCGCTGGCACCGCTGTTCGCTTGCGTTCGCGGGTATCCAGACGCGGCGCCGCC
>MNPL01012453.1:0-17019 GCA_002081605.1 Tropilaelaps mercedesae
ATATATATATATATATATATATATATATAGTCAGGTGGCCTTGTCCTAACCGGGAACGCTTAACTTAATCGAAACTAATAACATCTCACGACGACAGGACGGCGGCTCTGGCGACACTGTTTCGAGTTGTGCCTTTTTCTGATAGCATCTCTGCTAATCGGATTTTCGTTGGCGTTTTCTTTCTCGAATTGACTTTCAGGTCTACCCCGAACAGGTTCGTAATGTCCTAAACGGAGATCGTTCTGTGGCGGCGTCGCTAAATACTGAGCCATTATTAGCTCGGAAACGTAGAAAATACGTTCACAGCCGATGCCATGGCACCTAATCGACGACGGTTAACGATATTGGACGATACCGACGTGCGTCGAACACGCGACAAGCGTTCTCGCCGCATTTAACTGAACCAGCCGACGCGACGTAACTCGCCGATTTCGCATTGGGCCGATGAAATCAGCTCAGGGGGGGGTCGATCGCTCGCTGTGCGCGTGACGCCTCAGCGCCTCAGAGAAGGACACCAGACAGTCTCGTCCGGTTGGCCGCTCATCGGTCGGGGTGCCGGCGCGACGGAACGTCGCGCGGCCAAAACGGAAGAAGACCGATGGGAATAACCGATGCACGTCCGTGGCCGTCGGAAATGTCATAGCGAGGTGTTTTCTTCTCGGTGGCGAGTCACGGTGGCAAGTCACGGTGGCGAGTCACGCGAACGAGCTACTGCGTCTGCTCTCTGACGAACGAGTGTCCGCGAACTGCGAGTCTGCTGACGCTGTGTTGCGCGCCGACGTATTTTTTCGTCCTCTATGTGCATTTACATACACACACACACACATATGTTTATGTGTGTATGTGTGTGTCTAGCCTATTCCGGCGCTGTCTCCCGTTCCATTCGACTTAAACGTCTGCGACGTTAACCGTGCGTGGACGGCGACATTGGACGTGACGCCGTTAAGAACGCCACTATGCGAATGTCCAGTTAGGGGCCGTTCTCGACGCTCAGCACCGGCGTCAGTCGACACCGGCCGCGTTAGCATGAAACGTTAGTTAGACACACAAAAAAAAAATTGGGGAATCTAAAAAAATCGCTTGTTGACGCCGGGGTATGTCACCAGCACCCGTGAAGCAGCCGCATGCTCGGTCATTCGGCTCTGCCGCGTCGCCGCCGCCGCCGCTAATGGTGACACAGCAGCAGCAGCGACGCTGATTATAATCCCGATTGTGCCGTTCTCTGCCTTTTGTCTCTTCTTCAGCTAATGTCAGGATGTGTGTGTGTGTGTGTGTGTGTGTATAACATCGTGTAACACCGGCGGCGCCAAACCGTGAGCGTAGTTCTTGTGTAGTAGCTGTAACGTCGTCTCGCAAATGATCGCCGGCCCCCCGAGAGAGAAAAGAGGGAAGTCTAAACAGTCAAAGTGCGCGCAAACGGCCGCGTCGCTTGTCCGTCGGGGGGTCTGCGGTGGCCGGATAAAAGAATATCATATTTCGAGTCGTTGAAGAATAAGAACGAACCCGCTAAGTTGACGGGTGGCCCGGCGGCTGAATAAGATCAACAACACCGTGAAGATGACGACAGTGTTGCTCGAAATGCATTCAAAGTAGAGGGAACTTCGTCAGAAGTTCGGACTCCTGTTTCCAGCTCGGGAGAGAGTGAAGCAGAGTGAAGTGTATGAGAGAGATGATGAAAATCTCGGTAGATGTCCCTCGGACATCTCTAAAATCACTTGTGCTTGAGCTACGACGCGCGATAAATGTCATCGCTGGTCATCGCCGGGCACACAGGAATTCTCTGACGAGTCAGACGAGTCGATCGTGTGTATCCGCTTCCGTCGAAATTAGAGAATAGACCCCCAGAAGAAAAACATTTTCAGCCCAGTCATCAGGTCGAAGTCGAAGCTGAAAGAGTTCAAACGCCACCCAAACTTTCTTGTTCCGGATGAAGGTCCGTACGTGGTCGTTATTTCGAAAAAAAAAACGAACATTTTACGCCGCACGCGTTCGTCTCGACGTCAATCTAGGGAATTCGCTTAGAGGCGTCGACCAAAATAGGAAAGACGCTAACGCCAAGCGAATCATCGTTCCGTTGGTTTTCGAGCACAGCCAGGCTGAATGCACAAACAAGCACAGCCAGGCTGAGTGCACAAACAAGCACAGCGACGTGGACGTAGCCGGCACACAGCCAACGTGAGCGACACACACCAACGATCGGATCGCTTGCGTCGGGAGACGGACGTCCGACAGATAAACTGATCTCTGATCTGCATATTCTGATCACCGTCTGACGGGAAACGGACAATTGTGCTCGATTCAGTGGCAGACGTGGATCGGGCATGGCACGACAGAATCGGTGGTGCGTCGGCGTTGTGCGGATAACGGGCAAACGCAACAATGCGGAACAACAAATGAGGACTAATTAATATCACAGACCTAATCCTGCTCTGCAGGAAGGATAAATGAACGACTCGTGCAGACTTTCTCCGACTGAGCTTTCTCCCGAATGACATACGGACCACGTTCGCAGAGGCACCATTAGAGATGCAGCTGCTAAATGAAACGGCGCCATTTCTGTTCATTGAGTTGGCCTTTTCCTACCTAGAGGAGGCGGCGGCGGCGGCGGCCCCCCCTACACACACACACACACACACACACAAAGACCCCCACACGCACAACCTGAACTGGTGCTATCTATTTGTGCGTGCACGTCGCTCTAGACAAGTGTCTTCAAACGTGTGCATTCTCAGCGTGTTTGAACAACACAAAAGCACACGCAGCACCACCACATCGGCACCCAGAGAACAGCTGCGATGTGCGTCACTTTCGAGCCGCCGTTCAAGCGACGGGGGGCGGCCGTGTGCGTGCCGGCGTCTTTCACCGAGTCACTACTGTAACGACGCGTCTACTACAAGCGTACTCCTTCTCCTTATATATATACACACACACACACACACACACACTTATATATGTGCACGCGTCTGCTGCAAAATGGCGGCTATCCACCGGTCTCTGTGCTTTAGTAGCTTGAGGACGTCGTCCATAGCTTCTTGTGCTATCGACGCTGTCCTGGCAAGGAGTGCTCACACCCGCACAACTCCTGTGCCGATACCGAGAGAGAGAGAGAGAGAGAGAGCTGCTTTTCTCTGTGTACACCTTTCATGAAGGCGATGGCAAGCCCAGAAAGCTTGACTGCTTTCGACGGGGGCAAAGCGTGGAGTTGTGTATTGGATCGAAACGCTGGAATCTCATTGCACATTCTTTGCTTTGTCTACCACCGCCGCCGCTGTACCAACATCGCTTGGCGGAGGATTCGACCCTTCGGCGTCAAACACCGCCGCCCCTGCAACGCCCACCTACGACGGGCTGGGATGCTATTAGGGGAGTATATCAGCATTCCAGACCCCCCTCCCGCCTCTCCGCTTTCGCTTCTCTCTGTCGGTTTATCTTCGCCACTCTTCGTACTATTACTACTATCCAGCCATAGACATCGGCCCCCCTGTGGACGCCCAACTATCTCTGTACCCTCTCTCGTTCCGCCGCCCACCACCCTGCCCCCCTGTATCTACTGTCCATCTGCCGCGTTACCCTCCTACAATCTCACTCTTCCGCCTCCGTTCACGGCGCCCCCCTCGTTTGGGGTGCCCCTTTGTCCGTCTTGCCTGAGAAGAACAAGAGCCTCCTCGATCCTCCCGGGAGCCCTGCCATCTCGGCGAGACGCCCCTGCAGCGCCCCTATCGCACGCCCATCGCGACATCGCCCCTAAAGTGGTGAGACCGTCCGCTGTCGCGTTGAAGGGACCGAATCTGGCGTAAAGCGAGCGGCTTCTCACGCAGACTCGACGTGTTTCGATAGTCCTCGAAATAAAGATCCCGGCAGATGAGAAACAGGGGCGCGCGCAAAGTGGGGGCCAGCCGGTGGGGGCCGGCCAGTGGGGGACGCGATCAACTCAATAGGCTGGCGCACGGCATTAACCCAACGGACGCGAGAGGATCGAGCGGGAAAGGGCGCCGCTCCGACACTCCGAGGCGGTTGCTGATCCGTAGCCGAGTGGCCCTACGCGGGCCACCCCCCGCGCCTCATCCGCCCGAAGAACGTTGGGCGGCCAAAGAGCGGCCCGAAGGCTTCGCTCAAGTTCTAGCGTCGGGTCAGCGTTCGCAACACGGAGGATTAAAGGGTTAGGTCTAAGCAGACATTCCCCCCCCAGCCGACCTAATGGTCTGCTACTGGGCCGGCTGGGTCTGCTGCCGGCTGGGACTCGTGGGAGTGACAAAATGGCGCGGCGACGTTTGCATGCCGGCCTCAAAACGGGAACGCATGTCTACCGAGCTGTGTCCGAGCCAGACGCGCGGGTGTCCTACGACACGAAGGCCGTTTCGCAGGCCTCCCCGCGGAGCTTCAACCTCCGAGGAGCCGACACCTCTGAACGGGGGGCGAGGCTTACTCGAGAAAGCCGGGCCAGCGTTAAAAGCTTAGACTCGTATCGAAAGCTAAGCGGCCATATCGTGCGTTGGCCTCCCGTCGCCGCACAACAGCTGCGGAGTCCACAGAGAGAGAAGAACCCAAAACGAAGCGGCCTGAAGCGACAAGAAATGACTTCCGCTCTCGTACATTAGGCATATTTATATTTAGCCAGTGGCTATTTGTACTATCTGCACTGGCCACTGTGTGGACGGCCGCAAATCTCATTACGGCTGAATGGATACTACACAGTTGGCATTCGAGATGTCAACGCAGATTCCCGCATGAGGTCGATCTCGTGTGATGATAGCTCCTCGTTGCTACGACAGGTGACGCTAGTGGGGGTTTCTGACGAAAAGGTAGAAATATTAGCCCGCTTACGGCAATCTGGACCATCGTGTACGATCGCATTGTTCGCGCTACCACGCCGAGCAGCTGTGCAGCGCAGACTAGTCTGAAAAATAGTTCCTTCGTTTATCTATCACGAGGCTTCCATAGTCAGGCGAGTGTCAGGCTATCCCCGGGTAGTGTTTAGTGAAGTGATTGTTGTTGTTTTTTTTTTTTGTCCGACTTCGCGAAGTAACCCGCTACGAGACACATGCTCCTGTTATAGTGCCTTGCCCGAGCCGTTCCCCTGGGTCCTAGCTAGGACCCGTCCCGTGGCTATAAAAGGTTTATGGGCCAGGTCCCCGTTGTCTGGCTGGGGGCTGCTGGCTCGACGTCCGCGCCCCCGATACCGACGAAGCTGGCGCATCCGAGGGCAACGACGGAGTAATGAGGTGCCTGCCGAATTAAGACCTCCAACCTCGTTAATACCGCATTGGGGGTCTAGACCAGCCCATCTGAGGGGAAGGGGCGGGGGGGGATGGGCTCGTGGCGGCGGTATGGGGGGCCTTCGTTGAGGGGCATGTCTAGCAAACGGAATTGTGGCATCGCAATGAAAGGCAGGTATCCACTACAAGACTGCGTCCGCCGAAGAGGACCCTCACAGCGACCCGGGTTACTGGGTTCAGAAGGGATTGTCGGAACATTGGGGCCCGTCTCCCAATTGGAAACGGGTCCAGTGATGTCGGGTCACCCACGAGTCTCGTCTGCCCAGCATAGCCCAGCCCAGTGCAATGGTCCTGCTATCCTAGGGGACCGACCCATGTGAGGGGAGAGTGCCGGGGCCACACGAGGGGCGATTGGATAAAAGGGCCACTCTTAATAGATTCGAATGAGATGCGAGTGACTATGGCCTGTGCTACACGACTAGAGCAAAGCTACACGGGAGATCCGGGACGAGTAGTGGAACGACCAGCTTAATACAGTCTCTCTGCGTGTGTGTGTGTGTGTGTGTGTGTGTGTTGAACTTGGTGGGAGTTTATTGCCCGTCCAAGTGATAAGACTTGTCGATGTTACATTTATTATTGCGTGCCCAATGCAAATGTCTTGGTTCGTCTTTATTGAATAAGCGCTTAAATTTGGTGAGATTGCATTAGATGCATAATTGAACGGCTACCATAATATTCATCTAACGCTGGCGGTGCCCAGTATGCGCACAATGCGCACACAGAACTACAGCTCCGTACACTAACAGTGTTTGTGCTGAGCTCATTCTAACGATCGATATAAAATATGTTACCGAATGTAAACTATATAATAACTAACAGACGAAAAAGTGTCTTTCTTTGTTCCTTTACGCCACGGCTTCATGGACCTAACGCTCGAACGAACGAACGAACGAATGACGAACGACACGAATTTGGAGAGAGGGAGACACCCCTCAGCCCTCCGTACCTTCGTCGAAATTGTCAACGAGCACTCGCATCATCCACGGAACGAATAAACACATCGAACCGTAGAGGATGCGTGTACTGAAATTCACGCTCTTGCCCCCCTTGTCGAAGTGCCAACAGTGACATTTCCAGCCGCCACCACCACCAGTTCCATCTCCATGTCACCGTAACCCATTGCATCGATGTCACCAGACGCGCTCGCGTACCACATTCGGACGCCGCCAAAGCGAGCGTACCACATTCGGACGCCGCCAAAGCGAGCGTACCACACTTACCGCGTAATTTCTTCCAGAAGTTTACACGGATCGGCTGCGTAGTACTTGACACCAAAGTAGAACGTGTAGTTTTCGACTCCTGCAACAACAACAACAACAACAACATCGTCAACAACAACGCGACAAAGTCAACACGACGCATACGCTAGCAATTAGTCGACGGCGCGCGGCCCATCCCGTTCACTGTCCGACTGTTGTCGTGGGGGACGGGGGGTCAGTTTGCCCGAGATAACGCGACGCCGCCGCCGCCGCCGCCGCCGCCGCCGATTAGACTGTCACAGCGGCCCAGTCTACCGACATGGCCAGCGACGATAACGCCGGCGGCGGCGGCGACGTCGCCCGGCGACACTAGAACGGCAACAGCGGACCATGCACTGTAATTGTTACGCACGCGCCAGCTGTTCCCGCAACGGCCCCAGCAGCCGTCAGTTAAGCGACAAGCCTCATTAAGTTGACGCTTAATGGCGACCGAGGTGGTAGCGATGGCGGCGCTGGTTTCGTGTCGAAGGGCTTTTCTGCCTTGTGCAGACTAGTGCTGCCCATCTGGTCGGGGCAAACGGCACCCATAGCCCAGTCGTCCGGTGAATCTCTTACTTAACCCCGACGAAGCAACGCATTCGCCACGCTGGGACAGGCCCCCAGCAGCAGAAAACACCACTGGCGAACCTTCCCTGCAAAAGCCCCCCCCCTCTAGTCGTGTCACCTCGTACATACGAGCCGATCCTCTGGCGCCACCAGCACGTCCGCTCAGATAAGGGAACGAAGGGTGCAAGCAAAGACGGTCGGTCCCTCTCGAGCCCCACAGCCCCCGTATGGCCGTTTTGTGCCCTGGGGCCGCCTCTCAATTCGCCCTCTGTAATCGAGCCGACACGCAGCCAAGACGTCCTCTATTGTGTTGCACTCCGTTACATGGCAACACTGTTGCTTGTGTCTATGTTTTCGTAGCCCCGTCCCAAAAACGCCCATGACTCGTCGTTGCACCCCTTCGAAGAAAGGACCAGCCCCAATAGTTCCCTTTCTGAGGCTGTCCAGTCCAGCCGTCCAGTGTGTAACTATGCGGAGATTCGTCGTCGGGATGATGAGCCTAAGTGCTCATATCTAGCGCACACACACACACGCACGCACTTGACGCCATCGTCGCCAGCAGCAGCAGTAACAGCAGCAGCAGCAGCAGCAACAGCAGGGGCGGCAGCAGGCCAAAGAAGTAACGCGAATTCTGCTGCTCAACCGCCCCACCCAGCCGTGTCCGTATTTACGCTACCAGGAATCTGTCGCAGGGAGAACGCTTCTGTCGCCGGATGCGTCCTGCCGGGTATCGCCAGGAACTTGACGCCTCCCCGGGGAAGGTGAGGAGGCAACGGTAGAAGGAGTCGGAAGGACTGCGCAGGACTAGGCACAGCAGGGCAGAGAAAAGCTGGACGAGCATTTGGAAAATTGTCACGTCGTTGTCTGGCCTCGCGAGAGTGGCCCGAGCTAGCGGGACGCAATACGAAGATGGGCTCGGCAACTTCTTCCTTCGGTGTCGCCAGCCATGATAGCAGAAGGAGGATTTGCAGAGGGGGGCAAAAAGCTCGAAAGCCAACGATGTATACCTACGCAGGTCGCGTTGCCTCATCGTGTTTAGGCCCGCGTTAGGTACGTGGGAATCTGCTATAGAGCAAAGCCATCCGAGACACCAGAGAGACACGCACGCACGCACGCACGCACGCACGTTTACGTCTGCCAGGCCCGGCGCCCTACGAAATGGTTTTCTTGTTGTCACGGTGGAATCAAATAGAAATTCGCCGACACCGGCTTCTCTCTCGGGGACGAAGTGTTGGAGAATCTCAACTCCAAAAAGGACGTACAATCGACTTGATTACTCGTTCGAAGTTGGATGAAGTACCACAGTAGCGCTAAGTACCACAAAAATGTACCCGACGGCTGTCTGCAACGAAAATGCCCGCCAAAGTGTCGCAGGAACAGGCTGACCTAGGCGCCTGTTCTATCTAATCCGCCAATCTAACGGCGAAGCCTAGCGGAGCATTGCGGATTTTGGATCCGCCGGTCCAGCCAGACGTTGCGGAGGATTGCGTATTCCACGACGGACGGACGGACGGACCCGTCATGTTCGTGTCTCTTCGCTAATGGCGGTGATAGTGTGCATCGCCTCGACGAAATGTCGCAAGCGGCAGTCAGAGCGGCCACAAGTGTCATCTGTCGAAGCGCCCGCCGTCGTCCTGTTACCTACGGCTGGCCTGCTGCGGCGGCGGCGGCGGCGCCGCGTCGATCTTTCGAGTGACAGCTCCACTCGGAAATTGCCGCCGAGCCAACTGCCGATACCGTCGCGCGACGAAAGTCCCCGTGTCCCCGTGTACGACTCAAATGAACGGGACGCGGGCCACAATTTACCAGCCGGCCTGATTAAAACTTCAGGTGGCGGCTTTTCGCGCAATGGCCGCCCGCCCCTTCGTGTTTGGTGTACGCTGAGCACAACGTAACGGCGTCGTTCGCTCATAACTCGCTTGAAATGACGCCATCATCACCGGCCACATGTTCGCAGACGAGTCCCCCCGTTTGCGTCGAAAGTGATGCCACATTAAAATGTCTCATGATGGCCGTCATTACATATTTCCAGTCATTGATACACGCTTTCCGGTCATCCGTGGCACAATGCGTTCATTAGCGGCATTAGCGCATTGTAGATAGAAGCCGCTCGCAGCGAGTCGTGAGGACGGATGGCGAAACGTACACACAAACACCGGGACAGCTGAGCCATTCACTGTCTTTGTAACAATTAAGTCAATCTGGACTTCCGCCGGAATGCTCATCAAGTCCAAGGTAGGATTTCACACGGATCCTCACCCTGTCGCCCGCGCACTGTACCGTTGTCGAGCAGTGACGTCAACTGTAATATTCCACAGGGTACTCAACTCGAAAGGGCAAGGGAGACGCCAATACTTATCGATACAACTAAACGAAGGTCACAGTCGCTTACGAGTCGCCAAGTAACTCATCTGGGGATCGAAGTCGGATGTCGGACGAACGCCTGGCGGAAAAATTCGCCTCTGCGAACGCCATGTACGACCTGATTGACATAGCGTCCATGTGCAACTAATGAACGCATTGTGTATGGATTCAGCGACGACTCCCAAGACTCAATCAACCATGAGTTGCTCAGTGAGTGTTTGTTGACCGCTGAGCTGAGTTGGCCGATCAGTAGTCGTTGAATGCCTACTTTTGAATGCTTTTTTGGCATCGTTCGCGACAATGTGTTCCTGGCGTATTTCTTGTCGACTATTCCGGGGCCGTATGAGGCGAATAATGTGCTACGAATTCTCGACGTTACAGAGGTTCAAGGGGTGGCTATAAATACGTGTGAACGATGCGATCTTGAAACGAAAAATGTCCCCTATTGCAGAACTTGATGTGCGAACTGCACAGCGCTGATAAAACACCGGTAGGCGATGACGCCGCCCTGAGCAGCGCTAGCGACTTCACCAACGCTTGCGGGACTAAGCGCCATTATCGGACGCTTGTTTATTTAAAGGCTTACAATGCAATCTTGTGAAGGGTTTCCTCAAAGTCTATCGGTCAATGCTGCTATCGTGACGAGAGAGGTCTGGCGAACGAAGCCGACCCGGCCGGCTGAAGGCAGGCGAAGAACTCGACTGATTTGGGGGCCACAGGGCGAGGGAAGGCCTCTCCGTGAACGTGTTTCCGGTTGGCCGACTACACTGATCTTTTTTACGCATTTCTTCAACGAATGAGGGGGAACATACGTGCCTCGTACATGAGGGCGTCTTGCCAGCATTTGCATGTTTAGGGTACTTCTCCAGTAGTGAACAGAGGTGAAAAATATCGCTCCGATAAAGACAATATTCTCGGGTGAGCAAGAGAGATCGGTCATACGTAACCTGAGCGACGAAAACTATTGCCGAACGCGCGTGAAAGCGAATGCAGCGCTCCAGAGGGTGTAAAGATATAGCTCAATCGTTACCGAAGCGTTGCTCTGAATTTTTTCGGCCGTCGATCTAAGTCCCTAAGTAGGACTGCCTACATTTCTGCCTACATTTTTCCACAACGCTATTCCCCTACAGGCTACTCTGTAATACGTCACATCTACTCCAAACTGCTACGACCTGAGCCAAATGGTGGGAGAACATTTTAGTAAGCAGCTGACTAAAATAGATAAGTATTTTTTTCAGTCAACATTTGAGCGCCCACAGAAGCGCTGCTTGTTATTATTATTAGCCGCAAAGAGAGGATCCAACGACGAAGGTAATCCGAAGAATGGTGAAGCGCCCACAAGTTGGCATGCTTCGGAAAAAACAACTAATCTCGCAAGTTCATTGAAGAAGTGGGGCCTCGGCCCAATCTAGGATGAAGCGTTTTCTATCTGTGAGTAATGGCCAATAAGAACGCCGTGAGTCAATCAATGTCTGTAGAGCATCATCGGAAATTCGGTGGCCCGAGCGACGAAGGCGGCGGCTACAATTATTATTATTGATGAAACCCTACACAGAACTGAAGATAAGTGCGTGACCTGCTGGAAACACGACAGAGCTGCATCGAGTGTGCATCGAAGGATAGCTGTACTGCTATTTTTTTCTCTAATACATATATATACGTGTTTGCGGCAAAACCTAAATTACAGAAGCAGAAGTAATCAACACAGTGGATCCAAGAGCTGTGTCTAGCTGCGGGCTAGACAGCTGAAAAACGAAGTTATTGCACAATAAAGTGTTCTATTCGCCCGTTAAGCTGTGCCCATTCACGATTACAACCATAACGGGTGAATCAACCCACAACCTTGTATCATTATAACTTATTCGGTTTTTCGAATAGAGCAAACAAAACGTAACGAACTTTTCCCTACAGAACACACACCCACCCACCGAGCGATCCGGTGCGAGTACCAGAGGGTGGCAACCTTCAGATTGCGGCACTTTTACCACAAGCAGAAGATTGTGTGTGACAAACTATGTGAGACAGCAGCTAATCAGAACAAACGTTTGTTATATCCGTGCGTCTGCTTGGAGAAAATGTGGGCAGATAAAATCTTTGGCAGATCGGCTACTCAAGACTTCAGAGACCAACAGACAGACCGAAAAGTGAATGAACGAAAGATAGAACAGAACATTTGCACGGGCAGAAACCCCGGCGCGCCTGTGTTACCTCAAAAAACGATGATTCTTATAGCGCGCGTCTCCGAAGCTCAGATCAGCCACATCGTCAAATGCCAGGCCGAAAACCTAACAGAAGATGTAGCACGTGAAGAACGCCCAACCGAGAACAAGGCACGCCTTTTCATCCAGCACACGCCATGCTTCTGAAAGGACAGCCACACCAACAACTGTCTTCTGCTTGGAGCGTGCAGAAGAGACTTTTCCAGTGAGATTTCTATCGGGGCCCACGCCGAGTCGTCGGTGAACGCACAAGTGGCCGGGTATGAATATTGATAATGGCGGAGCACGGAGGAATTTTTTATGGGACAGATATGCGATATCTCCTTAGACCTAGAAGCGTTTACAGAGCGCAAAGAAGAGCACTGAGAGCAGATCCGAATCGCAATAGCATCGTCATACAGGCATTATTTCCCTCATTTTTATTGAGGAAAATGGGGTCGGGCCTCCCGGCGGAGGAGCTACAATTAATTGGCCGAGTGCGAATCTGTTGAATTCATAAACGACTTGTGACAGGAATTTATTCGACACAAAACGATCGATACGACTGTCTGCGTTCTAGTCGACATTATCCGTGCTGAGCTTGGCCGAGAGACGGCCAAGTAACGGATTCGAACGCATTTGTAACATCGTCAACGACGAGCGTGCCAAGAAGTGATCATCAGTTTGTTGAGGAGGACCTCCTGGGATGCCATTCACAGATGCAGTCGTCGCACACCCTGCGTGATGGCGTGAACAGGTTCCACTTCAGCTGTTCGAAAACTAAAATCTGATGAAACGCGAGATCGGAAAACGGCTTGTTAAGCTCTCCTCTGTCGCTGTCACTCGGTTCGCCAGCCAGTCCGTCAAAAGATTCGCACTTTTCCTCCGAAGAGCTTCTGTGTCAGCGTCTAATGCACTCATGAGATGCCGGCCAGCGACTGTCATATTTGTCGCCCGCCGGCCTTTCGTACCTGCGATACCGAAGTGGCATCGTAATGAGTGGACGCAAACGCTGAGTGCTGCGTCTTCTGCAAGCGACTTCACGTACGATGACCGATGCACAGAAACTAATCCATTCGTCACCTTCTGACTGGGGCCACGGGGGTGGGTCTCCGTTCCTAGTCGGATTTACCTGAGCATCTTCATGTTGATTTTGCTCGCCACGTCTGATCGGTAAACGTGTTCAATTGCAGGAGACGTGACTGCGTCGGGAACAACGGTCAGGCAGCGTTTTGTTGCTGCTGATGTCGTTGTCTCTGTTGTTGACGTCGTTCTCGCTGTTCTGTTCTTGTTCTTGATGATGCTGTTGTTGATGTTGTTTGTGGTCGCTGCTGCCGTGAGACCAGCGGTATTACGTCAGCTGGACGTCAGCTTCAAGCGCTCCGGGTCGCTGGGTATGCAAAACGTCCTTGTCTAAGTGATTCAGAAAACTGATAGATTCGCTATGCAAGAGCCAGATTCTCTGGTCAATATTTCTTCACCAGTTTTGGCAACGTTTCCTATGTGAAGCTCAAAGCAACATCGAATTCAGCCACATAAAGCGACCACTGGGGCTAACGAGTTCTTCTCCTTCTTCACGACTTCATAAACGTAACACCAAATTATGACGGATGTCGTCGACTTCGGTGGCTTGAGATGCATTCGTACGCGTCTCGCGACCGAAGGAGACACGTAGGCGCATGGGTTCGATCCTCGTCGGTACCAGTCTTTTACGTTTTCAATGGGGTCCGTGTTACGAAGTAACGCAAAAACTGCTACCATGAACGTTAAATGTTGGCTGATGGTCAGCCCTAAAAAAACATTATGGCCGGCGTTATACACATGCATAGAAACTACGCGGTAAAGTTAGTGAGATAACGAAAATACACTGAAATAACGCTGAGCGATTAACGAGTGAACACGCCCAATATAGCGGAATCGTTCTTCACGCGCGACAATGTCCACCGCCAGAAGATTCTATCGCAGCAGCACTTGAATACATTCGCTAGACGAATGGGTCCACGGACGTCCTTTGAATTGACAATTCAAGCTGATTTCCTCTACGGGGGTCGCGCGGTTCACAGACAGTTGCGTGATGTGACATCTCGTTGCTAAAGGTATCCGTCGTTGGCCCCGGCGTGATACGTCCAGCAGCTGGAACACGCTAGAGACGCGAACAATTTCTATTTATTGAAAATGCAACATCGAAATCCTACCTTTCATCTGTTTGTAGATCTTCTTTGTGGCGTCCATCCAGTGCTGGAATGAAAAAAAAGATGGCAATGACGAAGTTAGAATTACGTAACAGTGTCGACCATAGATTTAAGATCGTTTCATTGAGTGACGTGCGTATACATCGAAAGTTTCACGTATCAATTTCGATACACCCCAACATTCCCACGCTCCCGTTCGATGCAATATGGCCCCTCTCCATGTTAAAACTGTTCTTTGTCGATGCGTAGAGAACTCAATGCTACACAAATAGGTAACAAATCGCCCGTGTATGCGACGCCGCGTCACATAAACACACATAAACGCGTCAATCAGGTGGAGTTCGCTTATGAGCCGGCATTCCTGACGGCCACAACGTGAAAACGCGCGCAAAGCTCGACGACTACCGCTGCTGACGTTCGAGACTTCGTACGCTTCGTCAGGCTACATAAGGCACCTCAATTTACAGTGGGGGCCAACTCTTCAATCGTGTCATTGTCGTAATAGCCCTCGCGTTCATATCGGCACTGACAATGGATGCCGCTTGCAGGCTTTTTCCGGCCACCTCCCCGGTCGGTCAACGGCGTGCGGCAATCATAACTAGAGCAGTTGCCGAAACCGTCATCTACGCGCCATTCCAACGTGAACAGAAGTTGCAGTTCGTCAGCCGCGTCGTGCGCTTCATTTTTGGCGCGCTCGCGGAGCAACTTCGTTTTCATCGGCCTCGTTATTCATCCATTCATCAACTCATACGTTCATTCGCCGCCCGCGCCGTCGTTCATTTCATCTGGGGACGAGGCTCTCGGCCAGATGGGATTGACCTGCTCAAAGTCCTGCTGAACTATCCGCATAGCTCGGTCAATGCGTCTTACAGTGTCCTGCAGCTATTGACGCTGTTGTGCGACTTCTGCTATGGCCATTTTCCGCCGGCTGATGTCACTGCAGCTCTGGCTGACGCTGTCGCAATTCATCGAATGCGTCGATAGATGATGAACAGGGCCGACCACACCTACCCGATCGTCAGACCTACCGGAGCGACGAAACATTGACTTCAAGCCGTCTATCGAACTGGTAGTGGCTTCAAAGCAGCGAGTCGCTTAAGGTTCTTTCAAGCATCGTCGTCCATTAACCGCCATCAGCCGACTTCGCGTCTGAGGTGGCGTTTGCCACCGCCGCCGCCGCCGCCGCCGCCGCCGCCTGAGAGCAGTCAAGGCAAGGCCCCTCCGACGTCCGTCGCGGTGACCGACGTCGATGACAGCGAAAAGTCCTCCTAATCGACCCGTCTTAATAGAACCCCACAAACACGAACGAGAAACTGGGACATGTCGATATCATTTTCTCCTTGCATTAATGCCTCGATAACAGCAGCAGCAGCAACAACAACTGCGAAACTCGCAATTTCAACTTGTAACAATATATATATATATATATATATATATATATGACGTTGTTCTTAAACGGGAATTAATTCTGCATTTTGTGGAATTCACGTTATTCTCCACAGTGGATGCAGATGTCGGGCCGTCAAAATAAATATCCAACACACGAATGAAACTAACTAGCGCGGCGCATTTGAGCTCTCGGCCAAACGCGCACAGCTCAATGGCGATTCGAATTCGAACACGGTTCCATCAGCAGCAGACGACATCACATCAGCGGCGATCCACGCCATGTCCTGGCGTTCAGCTGCTCGTCGTTGCCTGTTCGGAATCGTTCCGTACGGACGTACTCCTTGTTCGAGCCGCGCGATCCGTTATTGTTACTACTAAGCACGTTCGAGTTGGCTTGCAGGACGCGTCCGTAGATCTGAGGTAAACGAAGCGTTCGCAATCGCATGGCATCATCGCCTACGTCCACGACGGTCGAGTTAATAAAGCCACGCGTTGATTGACATATGGCCATACTTATTTAGGACAGCAGCAGCAGCAAATTGACATGCGCTGAAACACACGAGGTTACCTCGTCCTCCGGGGAAAATCGACTATTTTGCCTCTACCGTTCGTTGAAAGGAAAAGAAAATACAAAGAGAAAAAAGAAAAACTACATTCGGCGTCTGTAGAATGCGAACGTTCGTGGTGGTACATTTACAATGGCGCTGTTCTTGTTCGTCGTTATCGTCTGTCACGGAACCACTCCCATGAAAAAAACGCTCCTTGACGCGTTAGTAATTGCCGAACGCGATGAGTTATGCGCAGTGCTGCTCGCCAATTCTCGATTATACGAGACGGGAAATATTGTCAGACACAGTATCATGCCTCTATAGGGGGTTCGCCATAAAGCCAGACGCGTATGGCGACGACGACGACACTGCTATTACTGCACTGCTATTGTTCTATATTCGACTATACTCCTCACGATTATTACGGCGCCGCCCCCGCATCAGCCGTAAATATGTTTATTTGCCCCACCCTTCCATCTCATTCGACGGAAACAAACGACGAGCTACTACTATTCTATCTATAAACTCGACCGGACTATCCGGCCAGGCTATAGAACGCGGTAATCTGATGGCCGCCGATTGAGGGAACTGGGAGCCTTTTTAGCTGACGAAACCTGAAAGGATAGGTTGGTCACACAAATGCATTTGAGTTCGCCGGAATAGATCAGCGTTCCGGAGATCTGTTTACTGCTTCCTGTAGCTTCTTTGTCGTTCTGGGTCATCAGGGGAGGACGGGCCGGCTTTCAGAGTTGCATGATAAACGTCACCTGAGTGGTTTTGTTGCTCTTTACCATCAATATGGCGGCCATCTCGACTGAGGCGGCCCCCCCCCGCTTACATCAGCACTTCGCCAATGCTGCAGATCCTTCCTCGAGGTCTGCATTTTGTCGACGTCCGTCCGGATACGACGAGGCAGCCCCCAGCAGACTGCGCAGGCATCTAAATCAGATTTCCTCTTTCGTAATCGCCTGTTGCGCAAAGCCTTTTTACTCTCAATGAAAAACGAGAGCGATAGATAGAGAAAGAGAGATAGAAGCGAGAGAAATATGAAGAAACTCAACCTGCGACGAGTTCCTAATGAGTTTGTCAATATCCGGCAAGAACAGATGCGGGGGGCCACGTCGCTGGGCGATCTTCTGCGCTACGGCAGAGCAGGCCCGAGAACTTCGTAAATCAGCAGCATAACAAGCGACAACCTCTATTAGGAAGACTATTCACTCGGATAGCGTTTCGTGACGTGATCATGG
>MNPL01012454.1:11660-35534 GCA_002081605.1 Tropilaelaps mercedesae
TCATCTTCAAAAACGTCGCAGCGGACGTGAGTTAAATCTAAGATGAAGAAAAGAGATAAAAGTTTCACTGGTTACTAGACTCTAGGGCAACATTTTGTACAACATCTCTGCAAGACGTCAGAACGGGGGCAAACCTAGGAAAGGTGATGATGGCTGTTGTGCTTCTGCGTTTGAGATGGCAGCGGTAGCAGTGAAGGCCAGCCAATGTAAACTGCGAGATACACATAAAGATTTGCCTTTCGGGGAATCAGCCAACCGACCACTTGAAAGATTCAATTTCCATCAAGAGTTTCAAGAGATTAAGGTTTAGGCAGACACGAGGGCTATTCGGATGAAGTATGCACATTGCTTTGTCGAAGAAGGTATAGAGTAGCTCAGGGGAATCTATCAAGTGGTCTTTGCTGTGATCGAAATAGGGGTCAACAGGAGGAGTCACTGGAAGCATAATTTGCAGCCGGTATTTCCTATAGGGTAACCCAGATAACGGACGAACAATTTACTTTTACAGTAATTTACTTTTAAAATCAACAAAATATTTTACTTTCATTTTAGTGTATTTCAATGGTTGCTAACTAATGTTCAACACTCCAAGTAAGAGTGACTCTTAGTAATCGTCGACCAGATTCTTACGATCCTGAGGTTCATGAATTTCAATGTGCTCCTCTATCCTCCAAGCGAAATTTGCACTTCGATTCGAAAGTCTAGCACACGGAAAGGACATATGAAAGGAAGCTTTTGACGGTCCATTAGGTGCCAAAAAGCACGACCGGTTGGCTTGGGAGGGAAGTATAGATTTAGTCCCGAGGGTAAACTTACCTATTTCACCTATAGGTGATACTAGATAGAACTTAGTTGATGTTCTTGCAGAGAGCAACTTAGCTAACAACGTAAGCGATTGTTTGCTTTGAAGAAAACGTCCTGCTGTGTTGCTATGAGCAATCATCAGCTATAAAGAAATTGAACTTGATGCACTGTTCTATAGAAGGCCACCAATAACAAATAAAACATGTAATAGCCTATAAAGTATATATAACATATAGAGAATACTTGGTAACACACAAATTTAAATATATAATATTTTAATTGAGCCCCGACATCTCCGACACTTCGTTCGTACTAGATGCCAGATGCCAGTCGAGCTCGGTGGCTTGGTGCATTCGTATGCGCATTGCGACTGGAGGAGATACGTAGGTGTATGGGTTCGATTCCCGCCGGTGCACATTTACGTTTATATGGGGTTCGTCCTACGAAGTAATGCAAAAACTGCTACCGTGGACGTTAAATGTTGGTTGGTGGTCAGCTCTAAAAAAATAAGTGCCAGATGCCAACCGTTGTGCGCAATACGGCTTTTCCATTGATCAGAAGCTTCTTCTGTACCATTTATAGGGCAAAATCGATGAATCAATGAATGCAGGTTTTTGATATGAAGGAAAAATGAGGTAACTAAAATTTAGGCGATAAAGTCATCACCGAATGCGGTCGAAAGCATAAAAAAATAGAGCTGACCATCAGCTAATATTTAACATCCACGGTAGCGCTTTTTACATCACTTCCTAAGGGCTACGCTGCAGGGAGTTTCCAAGTGCGTAGGGCACAGTTGGCCACGACGGCCATAAATGAGGCCACGGAGAGACGTCATAAATGTAAATGTACAACGGCGAGGATCGAACCGGTGTTTATGCATAACACTGTACAAGTACCTGAATTCCAGTTACTACTGCTTTTCATTCTTTTACCTTTGTCTTTCATTGGAACTGCTATCACATCAAGTGTCTTTACTATGGAGGCAGCGAACTGATTAGATTACCAACCAAAATGACAAACGGATGGACAAAAGCAGTATCGCTTATATACCGTTTCTTTAGAGAAACATTTTCCGATTCCAATTATTTTCCAGTTCCACTTATCTCCACGTACCTTACTAACTCCGCTTATCTTTTAGGTAACTTTAAATCAATTCAGAATCTTTAGGTTCTTGAGTAAGAATTTGTTTCAAATATACATCAACATCTTTTCGGGCAAGAAACCTGCAGAGTCTTATACACTCAGAGTCCGAGCAGAGTCTAAGTCAATCGCAGGAAACAAAATAGGAATGACACATAGTAATGAAACATAGTACAACTAATGACTTCCTAATAATTAATAACTAATAATTTCAAACTTGTACATCGTGGAGTCCACGCTGCATAAGACCAATATAATGCTTTGATTGTTCATAAAAAAGGGTTAGAAAATAACCCGTTCTTAAATATTACTGTATGATCAGCTACTTCTCCTATCATGTTAAAATTTTAATTGAAAATTCCTTTTTTTAATACAGTTGTGTACTCAACAGTCTCAACAGAAGTTTTATGTTGAAATGGACTTTAACTAATAGAATCTTTAAAAGGTCTGTGGATAACCACTCATCTTCCTCCAATGAACGATTTTTGGTGTTAAGAGAGATCCAGTTTTTGGTTGTTGTTCAACGTGCAAAACTTCGGCCGAATTTAGCATTTAATAAAAAGTAATCCGCAGTTAAATTATTGTATTATACCTTTAAGATAAATTTCTGTACATTCTTAACAGCGGTCCGGGATTCAAGATTAACTATTTGACGTGGATTCATTATCTTTTATAAATGACCTATTCTTTTCATGTTTGTCAAACATGAAAAGAATAGATCAAACCCGTTTGTTGTCAAACCTGTTTACTAATGGCGTAGCAACGTAGATAGTCATACATAATTTAAACTTGCAATAAGAGTAACACGATGTTTGACACAAATGTTTAGCAGTTTACAACCAAATCAGTTGATATCATCGATAGATATATATGGCAATTTGTGGAAAATTGTGCCAATATAGTTATCCTATAGTGCCATAATATACGTGGAATCGCTGTTATATACATGGAAATCCTATAAATATATATATATACGATTTATACTATGATATATATATATACATACGATATATGTATATATCTAACGTAGTTAAAACATAATAACCGCTTATAGAATTTACAGTTGACGCAACAACCACAAATGAAGTACTGCATGCCTAGACATAATAAGAGCTGTCAAGACGGCATATTTCATGACACGACTTTCGTTACGTTAAACCAATACATTCTGTATTAGAGGCTTCCTACGTTCTATAAAATTTATTGAATCCTTAAATCCAAACTTAATTGCACTATAATTTTTATAGCAAAAAATCAAGCCATTAGTTACAATTACTACCTCTGATATATTCAACTTATCTGTCGAAGTAGTGCTGCAACTATACTTTTGCCAGATAGAATCAACGCATAGAACTTGCTTTCGGTACAAGGGAGGAAATTAGCATATGACGATAATAACAGAGTGCGATAATAATGATATACCTGTTTCAAACTGTAATCATATACCACTGTATATTCATATATTAATCTACGTAATTCATTAGTGGAATAATGATAATACTTCATTTAAATGCACATTACGTAGAACAAGGGGTGCCGTTCTTCCGTGCGTATCGCTATGGAAGCTGCGTTCTTGGCAGAGTCTTTCCGGAGTGTTCATGTGTGACCCGTGTGTGCGTGTATTGAAAGGTATTTCATTAGTATCAACGTGACCCTAAAAGTAGACGTACGTAGGCGCGAACGACCAATGTGTGCTCGCGACTTCCCTACGGGTTGGGGGCGGCGAAGGCAGCTGCAGCGGACATCAGAAATGTGAAAATATAATTGCTTGGGAATACATTCACGCCAAGGGGCGGCCCATATTAGCACCAGCAGCGATTCTTTTTTTATTGTAATATTTAGTCTACGGGTGCGGCGGAATTTTTACAACTGAACAAGAGCATAATGTGTTAACAGACACACATTGTACTGCAAATAAAAAAAGAGTTGCTACGTTTTTTGCATTTGTTAGCTTCTTTACCAATGCTTTGTAGAGTACACAACGCGCTGACTTATACATTTTTCATAGATACGTAATAATTGTCGAGCTCGGTGACTTGGTGCATTCGTGTGCTCCTTGAGACCGGAGGAGACACGTAGGTGCACAGGTTCGATCCCCGCCGTTGCACATTTACATTTATGGGGTCCGTCTTTCGAAGTAATTCAAAAAGTGCTACTGTGGGCGTTAAATGTTGGCTGATGTTCAGCCCAAAAAATATAGATACATAATCATTAATAAAACATATACGTATCAAATCACTATTCATTGACTGCAATCTTGTACCAAAAAGCACTATTTCCAATTGTTACTTGCAAACCTACCATTAAGTCATGTACGATATCCTCAGCTAATGAAAGACAAAAATTGCTAAGCGCATCAAAATCATCGCAAAATATCCATTCGCTGATGGTATTCAGACTACCATATTTTGCGTACTTAAAAACACTGGGAATAGATTGGATACTACGTATCCTAGAAAACGCCAATCCCTATATATACAAACTAAAAACTGGCTTGACTGGATTTCATCGTAATACGCCCGTTAGTCGCAATTTCCAGAAATTTGAAACGATTGGTAACGCCACCTCCCAGAGTACGTTGATATGTTACTTAACAACCGATAACCACGAATAAAAACAACAACAGCAGTGGCAATCCTCTAAGGGTGATAACATTAATACGTTACTACGCATTGCACATGAGATTGCATATCCATACGAAGTTACAACTTCAGCTTGTATATCGCAGCCGCATCTGCGCCGGTATTTCGAGCGAGTAACGGCTTGAAGGGGTGCCGAAAGCGAAGGGTATTATTGTTGCTGTTTTTGTATATGAAGAAAGGGACATAGCGCACGACAGCAACGCTTGCAGAGCAACAAATTTGCACGCGTGCAATCCAGTCAGGGGTAATTAGAATTGAGGACGGAACAAGGAAACAGGACGGGAAATATCTTCGACCATTGGAAGACGAATAGTGAATGAGGTAGCAACAGCGACATCAATAACACCAGCAAGAATGCTATGTTGTGCTATATCAATCTCTTTTCTGTGCGGTGCTCTTTTTCTTAACCGGCAGCTGCACGAATGTGCACAATCCAAAGAGAAAATATGGGACGATGAAAGCGAACGGAAAGGGAGCCATGTACAAGCTTATCCAGCAAATACGTTTATCTTTTTTCGTATTACATTAATCCTAATATACATTGTTACTGCCCCCGCATATTCTTGAGATTACTTAGAAAAAGGTAGATATAGATAGGTATCCATTGATGAAATTTGATCGGAGAATAGACCGTGACAGCAAGGATCTACGAGTATCTTATTACTACAAGTAAACGCATTTGACTAAAAAAGACTTTTGTACTTTTGACTCATTTCAATTTCCAGCGTGTATTTAGAGTACGTAAATATCTTGGTAATAACAATACCAAGGCACATATGCCTTAGTACTGCATTTTCGCTTAATGCATACGTCCTTCAATTGGTATACTTCTGAGGCGGCCATTCCCATTCCTTCTACTTAATTAAGCAAGTATTTATATAATATCGTAAGTCTGGCTAGTCAATAGTAATTATATATCCTATACAATCCTATCCTCCCCTAATGGCGACGAGTACACATTGTGTGTTCACAAATTCATTATACTCTATTGAGTTGAATCTATTCTAAATGTAACGCCTAAAGAAACTTAAGTTTACTCTGTACATATTTAATTTAAAAAATGAGCTTTCTTCACTATCACATTATTTTTAATGGTTAATTCCTTGTATAGCGATGTCCAAAAATTAAATACAGCTTCTTTCATTTGTAATCGGACGAGTTTCACTAGTCTGGCACAGATTATTTGTGAAGAGAGTCGAAAACGGAAAGATAAAGGATATTAGCAAAGCAGTATAAATACATTTATCTATTCATATTAATTCAACGATAAATACAAATGACCAGTATATGTTAACATAAAAGACTCGCTATAATTAAATACTTACGCAATATAATGCTGCATAAAGGGTAATGATTATTTCTTTAGTAGTGCACAAAAGTAAAACGCCTAATTAAGCAAACAAAAACAAACTGCTAACAATTTAAAAGGTCGCAACAAGCAATGATATTTATCGATGTTACGTCTAAAGGTTAGCCACGCAAAACAATATAGAGATCAATGAAATTTGTAAAACACTCTAAGCTGTCTTATCAATGCCACGGTTACTTGTTGATACTTTCTTTTATGAAAACCAATCCAAGGTAATGGTTCATGTGTGATCAAAGCAAATATTGGTGTAAATATATATCCACACCAACTATTTTCAAAGAATTTAAGCGTAGTTAGCAAGGCAATTTCTTCAATGGGCCAAATTTGTCAAATGCGTTTGTGATTCTATTCCAGTGAATTTATCATCCATATATTTTCAAGCCAGATCTATGTATTTCGGGCATAGGCAACATTTATAAGTATCTATTTTGCATTGACACATCCCACATCCATTTGCATATGATAGCCCATTTATGCATGAGAGGTTTATTCCTAATATATTAACGCATAATTCCTATATAATAATCCGCTTGTAACCTAACAATCGGTTCATTAATATCACAGATCGCTACGGCTGGAATAGACAGTTGACGCACAGTACAAAGATATTTGGGACAGCTACTATTGTTGTTGTTGCTGCCACTATTGCCGTCGTGATCGTTGTTGTTGGTATGGTCGCCGTAGTCGGCGTTGCTGTTGTTGCTTCAGCGAAGACTTGGACCGGGCTCACTCTGCTCTCTTAGCATGCGTTAATATGAACAGGTGGATATTTTTTTCAAATAATTAACCAAAATCAAATAGCACCAAGTAATAAAAAGGTGCGGCGGCAAACTGTTTCGCGTACAGTACTTGATATGTACACACAACTCCGTACATAATCGACAACTACGACATTCTAAGTCGTTCGAAGCGACAGGAGCAGGCAAGCAAATATAAAATAGTGAAAGAGAAGTGATGATAAGAAGAAAGAGGGAACTGCTACCAGCGACGGAAAAAAGTGAATATCATGGCTGTAGTAACAGTGGTCTTAGCAGCCACTTCTGCGTGTGGATGTGTCTCTGTCCGGTTTCTTTGCATGTTGACCAGTCCGTTAGTTTGTATGTCCGCCAATCGGTAAGCTAATCAATCAGTGAGCCCACAAGTTTTTTTAGACACTGCGTCGTCATTTCAATCTTGCTTTTACGAGAAAATAAATTGCCAGTCCTGTTGATTGCGTTCTACATTTCGGTTAATGCCGTAGCTGCCTAGCTGGCTATCCGCTTTCTTGCTTCAACTTTTACTAAATAAGCGAGTCAACTACTGAGCACAGCTTAAGGACGAAAATCGGTTTATCGTCAATAGACACGATTTATCACTCATTAATAATCTACTGGCAATCATTTTGACCGCCAATATGAGCAAAAGAACAAATTTACGTTTTGATAGTTATCACTATTTGAGATGAGAATCAATTTTATTTAAACGATACCAGTGCTTGAGCCCGGTTCAGCCGCACGTGCCGACTCACCAAATTGAGTGCTCACTCTGTAGGGCTTTATAATATATAGTATTGTAAGGAAAATGCATCGAAAACCCACTGGGGAGCTAGCATCGCACCAGCCAGTCCAACGGAAGTGATTGTAGGTGTACAGTTTCAAGCGAAAGATTTCTCTATCCAAGAATATCCTATTACATACAAGCGGTCTCATCAGCGCTTCTTCGTGTAGACTGCAAAGTAAATAACCGATAAAAAATGATTATCTACCTTGGGGGCTAGCTAGCTTATAGTAAGAAAAAATCGCTTCAACACCTGTTAAGCCAATCAGGTTCAGTCAACTCTAAGTTTGTCTAAATATTTTTCGGGCTAACCTTCAGCCAACATTTATCATTTCGCATTAACCGTATCGCTTCGTAAGACGAACCCCATAAACGTAAATATGAAATAGTGGGAATCGAACCTGTGCACTTACGTGTTTTCTACGGTCGCAAGGCGTACACGAATACACCAAGCCACCGAATTCGACCCAAAGTTCGTCCTGAAGAAATATTGACGCATGCATAGCGGTCGCATCATATTGCAAGCGGTCGCAGTCCTAGGTTTTTACGATCTCAGTTTTTTTCACCTGGCAGAAAAGAGCCTAAAGTGTCGATTCGAATTATTTTAGCTACCTATCGTTGGCAAATGAAAAATAGAGACGAAAAAGGCTATAAAGAGCCTGATGACGAGGTGACAGGGCCTAGAGCATACTATCAAAATCATATCCGTTCAGCGCTTCGTCGTTATTTATCCCACTATGCTAACCTAATTAGTCTATTGACGACAATTCTTTGACTAGCACACTTGAATGTTTACACGTTACTTCAAAACTCAACCTGAGGGTTGGTTCTACTGTGCCGTTTGTATGCCTAGAGATCTTATCTTGTTCACATCGGACCGTGCCTTCGGTTGCTCTTACTGTTCTTCCAGTGTTCCTCTACTCTTTCAGAGTGGACTCCGTGTGATGCGAATGAGTCCATTCACAATGGCGTCGTTCGTCTCGAGTTTTCGCAGCCTCTTCCATTGTTCTGCTTGACTTTTCCGTTGAACGTAAACAGCGTTGAATAGCAAAGTCAACAAGAAGAACGGGTTCATTTCGTAGCCCTTTTCTGTTACTGATTTGTCCATCGTAATACATCACACCGTCGATTTTGCCACACGTTTTATTTATACACATAATACTAGTACGCACCTATTGTGGTAGGTACATTGCATAACGTGACAGGCACAATGCCTTTATAAGGATCTGTGTCATTCACGTAAATCAAGAGCTTTTTTTGAGATGCGCTACATCGATATGAATTTAGATATCATGCATTTCTTAAATAAATAACAGTTAATCACCGCACATATATATACCAGAACTAGATTGCACTGATGAATATGGCAATTGCTGTAGCTCTATTAATGAGGCTAGGCACACAATGATCCATAAACGTTGTCTATGCACCTGAATATATTAGTAATATTCGAAATAATGTCCTCCTTCCATTCTCCTAGCTAATCCTATCGAGTCCAACGGTATCGAATTATAATTAAAGCCGGTATATGTTTTAATGATCTAATCTTATTACATAAACCATGTGGCCGAGCTTATTGTTTGTATTAAAAATCATTTACTGGCCAGCTCAAAATGTAACAGCAGCAAACTAGTAAACTATGTTGAAACTCCTCAAGGTGTCCGACTTTTCTTAGTTCGTCCAACAGCCATAAAAATGACTTCACATTCTTCAAGTGCATATGTTGGCATACCAATAGAAAATGCAATAGCGTTGCATATTTCAAAATAAGGGAAGGCAGCATCTGTCCGCTCTATGGGTCCACAGGACCCCCACCTTAACTGGGAAAGGATAAGCAGTTTTTCATGTTGAAAATGTCCAAGAAAACGATAATCAGATTCATCCTCTATCCGATTTTGAAGTTATCAATAAATTAAAAAGTCCTTTAATCGAAAGACTTTCGTTTTTGTGTTTTTCTTACCATTTCGTGGTACATTCCTTTTTCATTCAATTGGTAGTCCCCACAATGTGTTCCACTGAAGCACACAAAAATCGTTACTACCAAGTACGAAAGTTCCCGCATTTCGAATAATTAAAATGTCCAGCCGTGTTTGACAACTGTATTAAATCTCAGTGAGCAAAGTGACGGGATACATTCGGGATAAACAAAGCTTACAGAAGATCTAGCAGAGTGAAAGTAACATGCGAGGGGATAATACCCAGGGTTCTACTGACGAAGAGAAAGCACCTAGATGGGTGCAATACCGGTACGCGATTCTTCGACCGCTTTCAACTGTTCCTGTTCTGTTTTTTCCTCACTGTGCAGGCTTGATCGTTTTCCCTATTTATTATAGCACCTTGGAAAGCACAGCGCGAACTCCAGTTTTACTGATACACGTTTTGTGAGAGAAGCACTAAGCTTTGGCTCAAGGTATATTCTATAGGCTTCCGCCTCTAGAAGATCTTGTATCTCCGCCTGTTTTCCGGAATGTTGGATAGCTATTTCGACATTCGCATTAAAAATTCAACTTATAGAATCCACAGAACACTTGCTCCGCTCTCGTCACAATGTTCTCGTATATGTACATATAACTGCTTCCATCCACAGCAGGGCTTTCTCCGCATATACATATATATATATATATATATCATATATATGAATGTACCTTAGATATATCCATGCATAAAAAAGGGATATTTCTTAGTATACTGTACTTTTGCAGTCTTTTCACCTTTTTATTTTCCCATATAGCAAGTTCGTTAATACTTCACACCTACTAGGTATGATACCTTACCGCAATAGCTTCTACTTTAGCTAGCAAACACAATAAACATTTAATAAAATGCACCGTCGCACAGTCTCAAAAGATCCATTGCTAATCAAATTTTAACTTATGGTAATACGCAGAGAAAACGCATCTTATGATCGTAGGTGTTGGCGTGAATGAAGTTTTATGGCGAATTTATCTTGAAATTTTAACGGTAATTTTACGAAAACTGAAGCAAGGCACACAAATTTAGTAAATTTACGTACTAAGGGTAGTCTTTACCAATTATTCCCGCAGGCTTAGACTTCACTAAGTACTAAATTTTGTTACAGGCCTGTTAGAACATTCTTTTTATCCAATGTAATCTTAATAAATAATAAATTGGGCATAAAGGAGCCCGCCAATAGCACGTACCTTTTGTCGATAGAAGAATTTGTCTAAGGTACGGCCAAGCGAACAAAAAATGAGCTAATTAATTTTACTCTGAGGGTCTCCTAGGAAGATGCACCTGGGCAAAGACGAAACGCAGATTTGTCTATACTAGCAAGCCTTTACCGTAAACAATTGGAAGGAAGACTTGATGCGCGAACCGGTGTTACCTAATACAGCATGTATATCCAGTAGTGCCAATAGAAATTATCTATTACTGTAAATCAAACATACGCGTTTGGTAGAATAGCCAAGACTGTATATGTTCGAAAGTGATATATTGCGCTTGAAATAAGGATTATTTTTATGGAGTTACAAGACTCTATATTGCAATTATAGTTAAAGATGCTTTAAAATGTTATGTGATAGCATGTTAGACACACTAGAATCGCATCAAAGTGACGTTTTTAGATTATAAGCGTTTCGGCAACATAATCCCATGAGATTTCCATGTATACTTCACTATTCATGTATACTACATATATTATATAGTAATGTCTTTACTACTCTTAGGGTCAGCCCTGCTGTCCCCTACAATTTTTCTATTTTGTACTAGTTCACTACAGAAAACAAATATAACGAAATTTTACGAGTGTTTGTAACATTTTTATGTCAATCGAGGTCCGTACGCACCATACACCCGGGTTGTGCGACACAAGAGGTATTTTATAGTTAATCAACCAAGAAGAATAATATGTTCTCTTGTTTCACGTACTTGCCTTCTCTGTGTGTGTACCTGTATAGTTTCGACATATTAGCTTAATTTCTCTTTTGTATCTCTTCAAAGGAAAAAGTGGAACGTGTTTGGTGTAGCCTAGAGGGAAAACCGAGTAAGTAGCACTAATTTCTTTTTGGAATACCTGTTAAACATCAAAAGCAGACTTCAAACTTAACTATTCTTAACAATCACTCAGTTGGGTTAGGATCCACAAACGTATATTAATTTCTGTGGTGTGCCCCGTTTGAAACTCGTTAAATGCTTGTGAACGTTGAAAACAAGTTGATCTACGAGTTTTGTTTACAACAATAGCTTAATCATTTTGATTTTACTATTGTTGCTTATGTCATTTTCAATGTTTAATTATTGCTATCAAAGCTTAAGTGAAAATTTCTAGGCATACGAAGTGAATTTTCCTCGCGTAGCTGCATCAGCAACAAGCTGTGTATAAGTGAATTTTTACGAAGCCATTTATTGCAGTACCGGACGGCTATTTTTCACAGGATTTTATCTGCCTCTTAGTCTGTATCTCTTCTAGGTATATGTAATTCACCTTAAGTACCTTATTTAAACTAAATGATATCTTTTCTTTGTGGTAGTAGTGCTGATATCCTCTAGATAAGAGAAAACGGCCCTCAGAAATATGCAAATGTATAGGAAAAACTAAACATGCCTAGAAATAAGCATTTGGTTCTCTACAAAATGAAACAGTGATATTTAGGTGCATAAACCCAAATTGAGTTTTAATAGATTTTCAAAATATTTGTCTATTATTCATAATTTAATTTTTTAGAAGTCAATTATTTTTCAAGCGGCCCAAACGTCCGAGGACTTCTTCGTGATCATATCACTTTGTAGAATTATGCTTGTATTGATCACTGCGCCATGATTTGAATCATTACTCAACTGTGCAGAAATTTTAAACATTTAAATAGCAATATGAATTTGGTAGCATTTTATTGCCGTTATTATTAATCACAAAGAGTATTCGACAATACGCCTGTCCTATAAAATATTTCTTATCATTTATATTTCAGCGATTTATAATTTTTCAACATTTATAATTGATATACGTGGCCCAATATTGGAAATTCCTAAAAACCATTGCGGTGAATGTTGAAGTATGGGCAGCTAAGGTGTAAGCTATTGCCATTTCCCTTGCCAATACTTCTGTTGTTCATCACCGATAGCACTCAGCATTTAAATGGACTTCCACGTATGCTTCCCAGTTAGTCAGCTCAGTTCACACTACCGAAACTTTTCGAGCCGCTCAGATTAAATAACCTTTATCGAGGATTTTCATCATTCTCTCAATTATCCATTCGTCCTTTCAACTAGTCATAGATTAAGAACAGTGAGTAAATCGCAACCTATTTATTATCACTAATACAAACAGAACTTTCAATTTAGAGTTATTTCTTTTAACCTTCTTTATCGTCAGCCCTAGCTCTCCTAGCATTTATGATTTGAACAGGGAAAATAAAAATGCCTATCTTCTCTCTTTGAATATTGGTTCTCTACACCCTGCGTACCAGCCATTCCGGACTGACTGTGTACTCTGATGTAAGCTAACGTCATCCACATCACCAGGCAATCTCCTCTCCCTTTCTTACTCTCACTTTCTCGGGATGCAACTTGAAGATGAACAAGATGATCAACATTACTTCGACGGTATACTCTGTTGCCTTCTATCTTTTTAGATCTGTGGATCACTTTCTGTACTTTATAACAGTAACAGCCGGATGGTTGTAACCGTGCTTACATTAGGTGCTGGTATTCAACCAAATTAACAAGCTGACTACATGAAGCATGACACATTTCTACATTTGGTTAGAGACATCTGCATTGCACCATATGGTTGGCTCAGTGTAGAGTATTCTCAAAAAGTAGAGAATTTAAGCAAAATAAACTGAACAACTAGAAATACTGCTATTGACTATTCTAATGCTTGCGGACATAGCATATAAAGCGGCTTAAAAAACATCGTACCAATGTAAAAATTGTATCGTTGTATAGCCGTTATTGTGAGACTGTTATTGTGAGAGCATGCATAGAATTGATTTTATATAAACTGAAATTTTAAAGCATCTGGAAAACTAGTAGATGAAAATTATGAATGAATGTCAATATTTCATTAAACGACATCATTTTTTCAGTTAAGTGGACTGATATCATTCCAACGTCCGTGGAGTTCTAGAGCCCGACATTCAAGCTAGCCTACCATCATTATAGTCAACAAATAAGAATATTTAATAATGGTCGCAGTAGCAATCTATAGTATAATATAGTACATATGCTAATAATCGATGCTATATTGGATAATACAAATATTAACAATAACGATCCACATAGATGCAAAAATACACAAAAATAGACGAAAAAACAAGACATGCTATAATAATAATAATGATAAAGTACAGCAAAAACATTTTGTAAAAGCATGCCGCGATTTTACATGAAACGTTTTGTCTAAAAAACTTACAAGTTACTAATTATAGCTCGGTATAGCTCTATTTGATGCAAATATATGTATTGATTACCTACATATTTCGATTTTTACTCGTAAATTCTTTACCAGACTCTACAGTTCCAACTCGTTGGAATTACACATCCTTTATTTGCAATTTTGCATTACTTCAATATGTTTTTTTATTTTGTCGTATAAAAGGGACTAATTAAAGAATAACCCGCCTTTCGTTTCGTATTTTTTACCAATAAAGAGTAAACAGCCAGGCATTGTACCACAACGGTATAATCATCGTCTGCGAAGTTTCCGCACAAAGAATTTACACCTCATTTGAACTGCTTCCCCTTCCACAGTATACACTGGCGTTGACTCTCGCCGCTCACGGCTAATCTCATGTTTAGGCATTCAACAACTAATGGACTACCGAGAGCCCCCCTGTCGGTCGCTCTGTAGAACCCCTTTGCAGTAGCAGACGTATCTGTATTTGGAAAAGTTCACTGGGAGCTACTGCGCAACAGCAGATAGCAGAACTGTTTACAACCCACCACTCTTGCCATTTACGCGGCAAAAACCACAGTACCTCCGAAAACAGCAAAACCTTTCTATGGAAAAACTAATAACTCGACACTTTACTTCAAATAGTTAATTCAATAAATTTTACCAGTAGTTTTCGGGCTGAAAAGAATGCGAAGATTTTTATTCAGTAACTTTATTACTGTCGGTAGTGACAGCACGGGTACTACTAATAATTTTATTCTATGTATTTACCGTAATAGTAAGTTACGGAATAATTTTTCGGATACCAAGAGTGACCGAAGAGCCAGAAGTCCGTCGTGGGTCAGGCAAGATAAAAAATAGTAATAATGACTCAATAACTTGGGATTAAAAAAAATGGTTAAATGGAAGCAGTTAAAATTACAGCTCTTTCTTTTTTCAGAGCATATAATTTAAAAATTACGTTATTGCCAACTAATACATGGCAATGTGATCTTTTTGAGCTTTTTTCAAAATGATTACCCCTGCAATTAAATCAACAGCTCCTTAAGAGCTAGCTAAAAGCTCTTGGTAGCACATACGTTTTTTCGAGCATCTCGCCAGTCTCATTAGTAGATAAACCACAACAGGCGAAAAATTTTATGACGCAATGACAATTTTGAGATATTGTTTAATTTCCTTGGAAAAACATTTACGTTACTAATCCAACCAAACCAAAGAACCACAGTTCTAAAATTTATGTTTAGATTTTTGGCACTACAGTGGTCGATTAATATTTGAGCACTTTCTATGATTCTATTTTATATCGTAGAAAGAAAAGCATTCCATTAAGTTGATATCTACTGATTACACCCGTTAAAATGATTATTACTACCTACACACGAGAGCGCCGTTTTAAGAAACTATGCGTTTGGTGGAATTGGAAGGGCAATTAATAATTTGAGGAATATCCAAAAAAGTTATCCGATACTCACTAAATTTAGTAAGTGAAGTAATAAATAGCTGTTAATATACAGATTGAACGTTCTCGACGATGATCTCCTCAAATAATAATAACAGTAGTAACGCGTATTGATAATCTCATATCTCATAGGTCTATCACTCTAATAGAACAAATATTTCTCTAAGATAAAACTACGTTCTATCTGACGTCTGTCAATAAAAACTAATGTCACTGCAGCTGGGCCAACATAGACCGTAAGCCCTTGGCAGCATGGACTACCCTAAGAGTGTGACTCACAAATTTGCATGTAATTATTTCAGGCATTGCATATAGAGTGTAGATTTTATAAATAGAGCGAATAAATTTTCTAATCAACTTGTGGGTTGGTCATGTAGTGGTGTTCAAAATTTAGAAACCAAGAACAGATTTGTACACTGCGTGCAAAGGACCTACGCATTTCTATGAAATCAATTTTCAGCATAGCTAATCACTTCATTCAAAATATCCCATTAGTGCACCGAGCCGACCTTCGCTATCAGTATCTTTTACGCGTTTCGATATATTCACAATCTGCCGCAAATTATAAGTAGCTTTATTTAGAGTCTAAAAGCTATTTGTCCTGTCTTGTCATTTATTGCTCTGCAAGTACAAAAAATCGAAGAAGCCGTATTCCCAAGTAAAGATTTTCGAATGAAACAGTGCATTCGGTTTTAACTTATTAACATCAGGACGGCACATTAACTACCTATATACGTGATTTAATATGTTTCTATCTCTTTACCCATTCAGCCCTTTTCATTAGCGGTTGCTTCATGTCTTTTTAAAATATACGCATGTTGGCTAAATCTTAACGGTCTGAGTGATTCTCCAAAGCCGTTTACCAGAACAGCATTTTGCACTTGTGCAATCACATAACAGTCTGTTACCAAAAAATCCGGGACTAAGAAGTGTTAAATGGGACAGAAAGAATTTCGCCTTTTATTTGTCCGATAGAGAAGTTTTTCTCATTAGTTTTGCAGTTTATATTTCCTAGTTCTACATCTTTTGCTTCCATCGATCAAGCATGTCAGTAACGTATGCCCCTTATCGAATAGTACGCAGTGTTTACACCTCCAACGAGATGCATTAGTTCGTTTTAGAAGAGACTATTCTATGTACACTTTCAGTAACGACTAAGAATATCGGAGTAGTAAAACGGAAAACCGAATTTACCTAGGGAGCATGTTATGATCCGAGACTCATTGGATTGAATACATCACAGATATACGCAAATGAAACCCACAAACATACAATAAATGAATGAGGTCCTACATTACAAACTTGTTACATGTTACATGAATCTTTTCTTTGCTACTATATTCCCAATTAGTAAAACCTTATTCAGTTATCTTTATCAGCCTATACATGCTGCTTGAATGGATATTTTCACTGGAAAACAAAACTCCGTCGACCCGTAGAGACCTCCGTAGATCTTGACCTGCGAAAATGTTTATTGGTTCAACATATACTTCGAACGTTGGAATAGCCGTTTTTCTAATAAGAAATAAACAAAAGGGATCGTTTTACCACTACAAAGCAGATTAAGTTATACGGGAAAGGACCTGCGAGTTATAAAATGCATAGTGTTTACGTTGTCGGGAGCATTGCTTACGATATAAAATTCTCTAGTCAGACGCTCTTCCTTAAGTTCAGCACGAATAATGAAGTTGGCGTGCCACAAATGCAATCAAATTTATACGAAGGCAAGTTAATGGTACTTTACTTTCATTTTTGTTCGGAGCCGACGTCCGTTCGTTACTACAAATTAATCATTTGCGATGTGTTTTAATAGCAGGTTAGCTTCAGCTACTGTTTTTTGAAGAAAATTTCGCCAGCAACTGTATAACAGTTTTAACTTGAAGCGGGTTGCTGCACGTCTTCTAATGTAAAACCTTTGCCTATGCTAATTGACGACAACAGAATTTAACCTTAAAGGAGCGTTCTGATAACATCTGTTAGTTGGCCGTGATTTAGTTGTATGTCATATGGCGCAGTCTGCTCAACAAATCCGCTCGCTAAAGTGAGCGGTACCGATTTCTTCATTTCAAGGCAAAATAGCCTCGCACTCTTTTTATCCTTAAGTTTACTGCTGAGTCATAATATCCCTAGCTATATATAAAATATGATGTTTCTACTTTTAAAGTAATGCTGAATACACAAAGTTACGCCTAAAAAATAGGCCCCCAAAACATATCAAAACAGTATGACCCTAAGATATAGGTACAATGTTCTTTATTTATCAATTAGATTAAAAATGGCTGTGGGCGACCCTGGCATGAACAGCATTCAAAAAACAATAAATGCAGGGATACAAAATAATAAGTACGAAAGATGTTATGGGCTGTTACAGTGTCCCTGATACAGTGTCTGTGTTATAATTATAGAACATGTTGTTTATATGTATAATAACCCTACCAGCAATAGCAGACAGTATGCGTATAGATGATATAATAATTTAGGCGCACATGCCAAATTACGGTTTTACAATTTTGCTGTTATTAACATGACTATCGAACAAACAGCTTATTTCCACGTGTTACACACACATATTTACCCATGTATAATCAAAATAACATGTATCGCCCATGTACAATCAAACAGGTTATCAAAGCAAATGTTTCACCAAGTTCTTTAAATAAGTTTTTGTTAGATTGCTTCTACTGTGCATAATGTCTTCCGTATTTTATCAGTCTGCACATCTCTTTCGGCACTCTTCAGCGTCTTCACTTTGGTTGGCAGCCCTGACTGGCCGTTGATAATTTCCTACGTTGACTGAAATCAACTCCTTCTAGCCTTCGTGCTTTCATCTCAAGAAGCTGTCCAGATTTTCTATTTCGCCAGGCGTTATTATACGCTCATCAACTTGTATCGTTGGTGGCAACGAATGCCAACGAACACTAGGGAGTTATCCACATTATCGGAGTCATCATGCTGCTCGTACATTGGTCGCTGACATGCTATGCCGTTGTAGCTAAACTGAACACCGAAAAAGCAAATAATGTAACCCTCTAATTCGACTAGGCAAGCACGGTAATAAAGCTTTTTTTGACACGCTTTTTTCTTGATACGCACCATGGTTAAAAATGCAAATACGTATTGGTGAGCCCTGTGATATTAATGGGACTCAACGTTGAATTATTATCATTAAGCAGTAGAAACCACAGGGCTAAAGACACATGGCAGTTGCATGTATGAAGTAGCAATAAAGGTTGATTCCATTGCAAAGCGGATGTAAACAGCTGCAAAGCTCAAATAAAAGCGAATACCGGCGAATACACGATCAAGATTTGCTTGGAAAACTGACCCAATTCAGATTTTATTTAATTACACTTTCGATGAAATTAGGGTAAGCTTCAAACTAATTTTTACAGAAAAAGTTCAAACTAGTCATGATCTAGGTCAAAAACAAAAAAAAAAAAGCTTCCAAAAAAATTGAAAATTGTTAAAGGAACTTTCGGTATAGATTCTTGCTTACGTGACTGTTATTACAAAACAAATTCGGGTGCAATATCAAAAAATTTAGGTAGCAAAATAGAATATTTAGCAAAATTTCCATCACATCTAAATTCAGAAACGCCTGAGAACCATCAGACGTTCTGATTACTTTTTACTTGTATGCTGAATAGTTTTATCAGCGTATATCAGAAATTATTTTATGCCGGCCTAATTCTTTACTGATCATTTTCTTTTTAAATCCACTCAGAAGGCTAGTAAATACCATGTGAAAACTATTTAAGCGGTTTTGTAAGCAATCAGAGCTGGGCCGCATAGTTGCCTTAATGGTCTCCTAGAAATGCTAAAATAAGTTATTCATTATAAGTGACTTAGACCAACTGGTAAAGCATGGACCGCTGTTCTGTTCTATTTAACCACCAACGCTGAAAACTGATTTCAACGTAAGCTCCATCCAAATCCATGAAACGAGCTATAAAGTTAAATAACAAAAAAAGAAATATCTTACAAACAATAATTTAATGTTTCAGTAAAATATTGATTATTAGTGACTTTTTATATTATGTATTTTGTTTCAAATGTCAAGGTATACCTTTGGCCGCTCATTCCAAAAAAAAAACCTTTTTGGTTCCTGGAAACATCGTCTTCCATTGTTACACATTTTCTGGTGGATTTTTTCATCCCTAACGATCGATGTTGGCCCCTTACTGGAATTTCTAACAACGATTATAGCAAAAAGTTAGGCTTCATTTTGTCGATCGAACTTTCGTTGTTACGCAAACCCACATAGAGAATTTCTTCCATTCTAAAAACATTTTTTTTAATTAGAGATTTCGGTTTCTTTCTGAGATGATTTTCTAGCAGCAAGAACTCATTCATTTAAAACGCATCCAACTAAAAGTTCGTGGGGATCTGTGTTGTCCATTTTTGCCTAACCGCCTGCGTATGCCTCTCACGTATCTACGACTTAACTTGCAAGCGGACGCAGTTTAGGCTGTAGCGAGTTTGGCAGAAATTGCAATGGCAATCATACTATCTTCAAGGAAATTTTCTCGGCAAAGCCGTTTTTAGTAGCTCCTTGATTACGCTGCATAACCGAAAAGTACATAAACGTTTTCGGAGACGCTCAACATTCCTAAAGCAGACCCGTACAATCCTACACACACACGGATGTACATCCGTGCCAATTGTTCCTAATATGCACTACGTTATAGCTTTACCTACGGTAAAGAATTCGCATGTTCTACTTGTAGCACCACTAGATTGAAGTGTTGTATGTACGTCATTTCGCCTAGTAGAATCAATGATACTAACCTTTAAGATCGACGATATCGCTGAAGAAGGTGGCAGAGGTAGATCCAATCACCAAAGACCAGATGGTCACAAAAATTAATTTCGTTAGCCTCATGCTGCTTGATTTAGACTCGCGGATTTGCTTCACAATGGGCTTGGCGATGTTTGACCCTTTGTTTTCTCTGATTTTTTTCGATTTTTCTAAAAACAACTGTAAACAATACTCTGATGTAGTGCCTAGGGAGGAGCAGAATATTCCACTGCTACTTCATCTATTTTTTTACAATTTGTTGAATTGAGTTCTTTTTTCTTTTTCAAACCATGTTCACATTTCTTAAAACGACCAACATTTATCCGCGGAAGCATTTAGCAGTGGAAATGGTATAGTAACTTCTTTGTATAGACGATTGGTTCTACTCTATCATAGTCGCGAAAGAAACTCGTATAATGCGCTACTTATTCACAGTATACGACCGATACACTTTTACAGAAAACTTCAGCCATTTCGCCTCTTGACCTCTTTATTTGCGTGGCCCTTGGCAAGCCTTTCAGACTTAACAACAACAACAACAACAATAACAATGTTAAGGCTGGGCACGTGAGGAGGAGTTGACCTTCACTTCCGTTTGTACGCGATATGTTATTGTACTCGACAACGTTGATCAATACAGAAGTCTCTCGCGGTAATATTGAGTCAAAAAATGTAGCAACACCACTGTGTGCCGCCTACGATGATGCTGATAGTCCGTGTTATCCATATTGCGTTACACAAGATCATAACAATTCACGCAGTGATCACAATATATGTGTAACGCATTACACAAGAGCATAATAATTCACTTAGTGATCACAATGTATATGTAACGTTTTAATTATTCACAATCTTCTACAGATTGAACACATTACTATCGTAACGGTCAAAGCCCTCACTTCGATTTGACGGGCTAACATGTACCTCCACTTGCACACATTTTGTTGAAACAAATTTCTCCAAAAACATAAACGGTCACCTTAACAAGTATCTTCGAAAGAAACTCACAATTAATGACGTAGATCAGTCACCTGTCCTGTTACGTATTTAGTGATGAGCGAATGTGACGTAAACCCGTATTTGACTTCGCGGCCACAGCTGATTGGACCGTTGTACGTACGGCTATCGTAACTGAGGCTATTGTTGTTGCTGCTGCTGCTGTTTTCGTTGACGCCGGCAATGGGCTTATATGCTAGAAATGGTACAAGCATATACCTTATACGAATAACAAACCCAATACCAACGGAATGCAATAGGGCGGTAACAAGCGAAGGCAGAGAAGCGATTTCAAGCGTACATTCTTCGGTCGTATACTGGTGACCCGCTGTTCGACATTCCAGTGACACATCGTCTGCTGTAGGGTAACAATGAGTAAATGATTATTTGTATTGCCTCTGCTATTACTAGGTGTAATAGCCCACCTGATGGTGTCCCACGTCAACCCAGGCTCGGAGGCCTCAGTCACTTTTTTCGCCTTCAAAATACCCTCACTTTAATTTAAGCTGCCTGTTGGCATTGCCATTCAGTTTTACTATAGTCTGTAGCTATAGTATGTATATATATATAGCTCCCTAGCAAACATCAGTCAGAATACCTCGTGCGCGCCAAATGTCGATCTCTACACGTCAGCGAGTTTTATTAACCTCTTCTGTACTATCTCGCCGAACAATACGAACGGTAACTCCTGTTTTTTTGACTAAAGTATGCAGTGGACTTAAATTGTCCTGATCAATATGGTCTCCTGGCCACGCGATAAACCACTCACGGTACCCGACATCAACGCAGGGTTACTCTGATGTTACCAATCCTTTTATTGTTCTATTTTACACCATCGAATCTTCTCTGACGGTTATACCGTGGTACACACGATTATTGAAGTTCCGAGTTTATTTACGCCAACGGCCGCTGTTCTCGCATACATAAAGCCAGTTATAACACTCCAACTAATCGCAAGCAAAGTGTCTCGTTGTACTCATGCGCCTGAGAACACACACAAACACGCCCAGATACATATTTATATTCACACTAAACAGGCACAGAAAAGACGGAAATGGCTACCCATAAAGGGACACTTACATACACACTCGGAAGGATGGGCTTTCTTTTAAATATGTGCTCATTCTTACGCGTACAGTGCGGTCATGCCGAAATCGCACGGTCTCTGTTGGCATCAACTTTGTGCAGTGGATAGTGTGCTCGTGTTTCCATCGATGCTTAGAGTCATGCATATATTTGCTCACTCGTTATCTTCTACTGTTCCAGCACAATAATGATGTTATTGTGTTCAAACTAATTCCAACTACGGGCATTCTTCATTCCTCGCCCATCTACTTTTTTAAATCTCTACACTGTTTTTGTGCGCTACTATTGTACGTCAACAGAAATGCCCGAGGTTTTTAGTCGATCCCGCGCCATCTTGCTCATTCTTCATCATCTCTTCAAGTTCTATCTGTGAGCTCGCTGTTTGCGCCAGTGGTTCGTTAACCACTGCCGATTACAACGATGACGACTACTGTGACTTCGCAGCTTGCAATCGACTCAATGTTGTGTAAGGAGATCACCTTTTTCTTACTTCTTGTTGTCTCTGGTGTGAGTGATCTCCGCGACTTCCCTTGTATCTCTAGAAAAACGTTCCAGCAGCAAAAGGAACGGAGCACAATTAATTGCTCCAGCTTTAGTGCCAACTTCAGTTTATTTCGGTGGTTGTCTCTTTCTTCGTCAGTTGGCTCTTAATGCCTGTGCCTTAACCTCTTTGTTTTTCCCTCTCGCTATCTTCATTTTCGTGCCCCAACTCACTTGCACGATATCACTCTCTCTCGCTCTCCTATCTTCGCCACCCTTTTGCCGCCTTTAAGTTCCCGAGGCTCTCAAGCGCCGCTCTAAATTCTCACAGGAAGCACTACCGAGATGAAAACCGAAAACTGAGTGGAAATCGATGGCGTGCACTGTAAATGTGCATGTGTATGCTAGTGTATATAATGGCTCTTACTCTTTCCGTTTGCCGGATGTTTACTCTCATTCCACTGGTAACACAGCGCACAACCTAACATCACGACAACGGCCTACGTCTTCTACGATGACGAAAACTACAACCGACTTCTACCATCCCCGCGCGCGCTACTAGTGCCTGTCTCTATGCTGCCGCGGCTGCTGCTGCATCATTGACCATCCGAGCGAACGAGCAACCGGCTCGCTGGGGGTGAGAGGTGGGCGAGGGCAACAGGCCTCTCTACAACGAACGACCAGCAGCCGCTACTAAAGACCGCCAATGGACGCCGCGGCTACCGCCAACCCCGTACGTCTAACGGAGAGAGTTAAGAGTGAGAGGACCCGGATACTATCGCTACTACTCCTGGCAGGCCAGCGGAGACCGTGAACGGTGGATTGGATTCTACTACTGCAGTGTCAGTGCCTGCAACAACAAACGAAGCAATACCGACGGCCGGGAGATGCTCGAAGAGCCAGCAAAGTAAGGAAGGAAACCATAGTAAAAAAAATTCTCGTTGGTCGAGCTTGGCGGCTTGGTGCATTCGCGTGAACCTTGGGACTGACGGAGACACCTCGGTGCACTGATCCGATCCTTGCCGTTGCACATTTACATTTATTTTAAATTTATATGGTTGCTGTTAGTCCTTAAAATGCGTTCGTTGATGCCGTCGTTGTCGATGGCTAATGGACAGTCATGGAAGTAATATGGAAGGCAAGAACGCGCAAGCCAATAGCGACAGTGGAGAGGAAATGAGAGAGAGAGAGAGAGAGAGAGAGAGA
>MNPL01012457.1:3444-14731 GCA_002081605.1 Tropilaelaps mercedesae
ATCGTGGTATGTACTTGGTGGCATTATCGCCAGGCAGGTTGAGTGACTCGATGAAGGCTGCGTTGAGCAATCGATAAGTTTGTGCACCGCCAGATGTAGCCGTTGAGCAGCTAAAACTTGCGAAGAAATCTGTCGCTAGCCGTACGTCGAGGATATACGAGAAGCCGTTTAGCGTAATACGTCGAGACCTCACACGTATGAATTCAGGTTCCCTGTTGTACTAGTGCATGCACCGAAAGCTCCGTGAGGGTTCCGGTCAGTGTTACGAGCTTTTCTTACAGATCCGTCAGCATAACATGTTGCTTTGTATGGTAAATTTTGTTACTAAAAAGCAGCCAAGAAGATTCTTACGGCTACCAACACAAACGGGAGAGCACATAATATTGCACCGGTTTAAACCAATTTTCCATTTTGCTAGAGAAAAAATAATGAACGCAGTAGAACTTCTCGACTGGTTTGAAAAAGAAAGTCATCGGAACTCCAATAAATAGTTTGTACAGTTGAGACGAATTCATCAAGTCGCATCAGCATCACATGTGTATAACATCTCTTCGAAATGAAAATAAGCTAGTGCCTATCGTCCTTCTACCGAGTATCATGTCTGCTAAATCTATAATGAACATTCTGGCGAGCCAACTCAGTTCAAAAAAACACCTCTCTTGCGAATTCGAGTCACAAATGCTTGACATTGCGAAGCAATCATGCCATTATCTCGTGGCGTGTGTACGCGACACGTCCTACCTGGATAAAACCCCATACCCACGGACTCTGGCTGTGATTTGCCGGAACCTGAATGGTTTTTTTTGCGAATGTAGATTCCAACGCGCGAGAATTTCGCACTACGCCGAACTAGACGGCGGTGAAGGGCTGAACCGCAGGTGATAAAGCGAAGCCACCGCGTTAGGGTCTTAGGGCTTCCCGAATGTCCGAACATCGGCTTAGGGGGCGTAATAAAAAATGACTTCGCATGGTTGCTACCCGGCGGCTGATCAGTCAGCGATTGGTCAGACGTGGGCTGATTAGGTGCGTCTTCCGCGAGACGAGTTTGCAACTATTGCTCCCCTCCTTGCCCCAGGGGCTTCGGCATCCCTCCACCCTTGTCGCTTCGCATGGTTCCTTACTCACGGCTCTATTGGCGAGCAGTCCTTATTCGCCAGCCGTGTGTGCTTTCTCCAGCCCTTTTGCCCCAGCCCGTGAGCCGGGTCCCACCACGTTCCGGGGTAGCGGTCCATCTTTGCCTTCGACCATTCCAGCAGGTCAGCAACATCCGACTGTCAACACTTCTCGCAGCCGTAAATGGCTACCTGGAACGGTAGGGCTTAGTGCTACGGCGTCACGTGACGGCCAGTCTACTCCGGCCTACGGAACAACCCCTCGAGTCAGAGTTTGTTTAGCGTGTTATCAACTGGCTTTCATTGTCGACGTCGTCGGTCTCGTTCCACCCCGGCCGTTGCATGACAATTAATTAATCTCCTGTATTCGTCCAGTTCCTCATGAGATGTACGGGCTCCACTGCGTTGGCGAAAGGCAGATCTTCTCGTTTGGCTGTGATAGTTCCTTGAAGAGGGCCGGGCCAATAGCCGCCGGGGAACCGAAACCTCCGGACGTCCGTATAACCTCGCCGACTCGGCGGTGGACGAGGGTTCCACCGTCAAACTTGATCTCACGAGGACCTACGACGTCTATTGAGGCTTTCCGAAGTCCTCAAGAGCAGGATCACAGACACTAGTAACCGGAAGAAGGGTGGTGATGTTATCGCTGCCTAAAGGAATAACGCGTCTGTCGATATAACTAGCAGATTAATGAAAATATAGACGACGAAATGGGACTAATAACACCGTTTCTAGCAGGGTTTGTCAGCAGGTTTGTAACCGAACACGACGCATACGCTTGTGCGTATTAACCGATGTGATTAAAATTGGCATACGCCTCTGGATTTAATAATGGCGCAGCTGTGTAGCATATTTTCTACCTAGGCTGTGAGTAGGTTCGTTCTGAACGATTGGGAAGTCTATGACGAAGGGCTTCTGACGAGCTTCGTGAGCGTTTGTATGTTGAGTGCGCACGCTAGTAGAACCCTCAGTCGCGAAGCGTTCTGAAGCTTGACACGCTCCGAACAATTCTAACCATATTTCTGCACTGGCTTGACCTTGAAAGATGTGAACGGATCCTTGTAGCCGTTTCCCAAACGTCCTGCCCAATACTCGCCAAGATCTCTTGGTCCAAATGCGAAAACACTCGCGGGATAGACTCGTGCAGTCTATCCAGGGACTCGGGGCAGGGTCGCCTATTTGTCGAAGCCAAATATTTCGCGAACTTTTCCACTCAATGGGTCCCATTCACCCACAAGCAACGTTAAGTCAAGAAAGAGAAAAGCCTACCCATCCTAACGCCCTCGTCCGAACGCAATGACTTCTCCATTGGCTTTCGTACAGAAACCTTCGTACGCCAGTCGCTATTTCATGTCTACGATGGACGACACATCGACCCGATGATCGCTCTGCTCTCTCACCATCATGAAGAATACTCGCCAGTCGAATTCTAGCTCGAAGGTGTTTCATCATGCGTACGAACGCGACGGCGGGAATGATATTGGTGGAGGGGCAAACCACTTAAGCGTTCTACCGGCCGAATAACGCCCTTCAAGGCGAGGGCAACCCTCGGCAGCTCTGTCTCTTGCCCCCGTCTAGTCCGGTTGAGTTCTCCTTCCTGCCCTCTGACAGGCCTCCGACTCGGATGCAATCGGCCGTGACCTATTCGAATGATAATCCGTTACCCACCAGCCCAATTCCCCCCCCGGTCTAACCCATCGGTTCTCATAGATGCCCAGCCACTACGAACGGAGTCGCAGTCGTTCCATTTGCCAACCACTTGTTGCTCGCAACTTGCTCCTCATTGTGTCCTGTTCCGGGCCTTGCTCCGGGTCCTGTTCTGTCACGCTACGAGTCTGGCATCAGGTACCTTGCCGCAGGGCAGTAGAATGAGGGCGTTCCACCCCTACGAAAGGAGATGTTCTCGCCGTTCGTGATGCTGCGATGAGGGGGTCCTTAAGCATGTTAGGTTCGTACTAGACGGCACCGTGAGAGCAAAAAACTACAGCACCAGCCCAACAGTCCTTCGGTTTGCTATGGCCTGACGTGAAGTAGAAATTCTGAGCGCCATTCCGGGGACGTTCTCGGCTGACGCCAAAAGTGTCGTTTCTCGGACTGGGCGGACGTCGTACGATGATCTAACCCGCGAACGCACGCATTACATACGCTAAGCGTTTGCAGGTTACTTAAGTGTAGGGACATATAATGAGCTAAGTGAGCCGGGAAGTGGGCCGTGTCGCGTCCCTTAAGTATGACAACGCGGGGTTGAGTTTCTACGGGGGGGCACTCCGCCGACGAGAAGACACCGATCAGACACTACGTCGGGGAAACAATCCGTCTTGGTCCGCTAGATCCCGACAGTCACCTCTCGGCACGTCTCTTTCGCTAGCTACAGACAGTTTATAGCAACGCATTTTGTCGTCATTGCAAGACTCAGGTCGAGAGCGCGTCCGAAAGAGTTCTGATTTTCCGATCGTTTGACGCGCGTCCGAAATCCGCGTGTAGTCCGAGCTGATGTTCTTCGTAGAGCTTCCGTAGAAATCGCCGTCGGGCACACTATACTCAGCGACCTGTGTCACGGAAAGCCTTCCAGAGAACGCAATTAACTATAAAAGTCATAAACATATATGCTCATATTCTATCGTAGATCAAAGTATTCGCATCGATCTGCAAAATCTGCAAAGCTTTTCTACGAAGAGCGACTGTCTGAAGCTTTCGTAGCGGAAAACTGTGTTCATCTTCTTTTACACAGTCCGAACTTCCGAACTGTCCCTGCTAACGAACGAGCGGTCCGATATTCAGATCATTTTATTGGGTCAATCTGAATTCACCGAGCTTCTCTCGGTTGGTTAAAAAACTGTAAATTCTGCGCTACCCGAGCGTCGAGAAGGGCTCCTAAGGAGGACACATTCTGCTGATGAGCCCGTTAGTAGACGGCAAACAAAATGATACGCGGACCGGGCGTTTCGAATACGCGCGTCACTGGCGCGACCCCCCGACGTACAACGGTTGTCGTGCAAGGGAAAAAAAGCTCTGAATAGATATCAACATCTAATAGCGCGCCGGATATCGTCGATACAACCACGTGCACTTCAGAGCAACGCAATCGGTCTGGAAGAGATTGGAAGAAGAAGCGTCTCCGTCGAGGTTATCCCGATGTGACGAGAACAATGTTGAACGCCCTTGATGACGAGGGGGTGATTACGGCTTTTGAAGGCCAGCGTACCGCTGGGCCTGACCTCGTCGGAAGAGTTCTTCTCCATGCGGCCTGTAGAAAATGGCTATGAATATTCTTAGTCGCTTTCGAATATCCACCGAAGAAGAGACTTGACCAAGAAACACGTCGGTCTTCTGCCTCGTCTGTGAGCACTGGCATAGTCCAAACTCGTCGCGAAGACAATGAGATAGTCTTCATTAGAACGGTATCAGGGGGTCAGTCTATTTCGCGAGTATTTCAAATCAGCGTAGCGTAGCCATGCACAATTTCCGCCAAGTGGGTCGTGACCTCGAGACAAACAACGTTCGGGGTTTCATCGCGCCAGAAGACTGGGCGAAATTTCGCGCTGCCAGGGTCAAGGCGTTAGATCCATCTTCCACAGGTTCCATCTATTAGCTACCTAGCAGAGCCTTGCGGTTCAGCGTCTGGCTAGACCGTTCCACGGGTCTGGTTAGTCTGGAAGGTCCCTAGAAAACTGGGACGAATTTCTTCAAAAAAGGAGATATGTCCAAACACAATTGGATTACAACAGCCTTAGGAGACAAATCGAAAGTACGTCGTCGGCCGCGAGAGATGCGAGTGTAATGCCATCTCTATTCGAAACGCGAATAGCTCGCGCGTTCACATTGACAGTGTCATGCTTCTGTATTAGCGTCTAGTCGGTCTTCTTCTAGGTCCGTACGAAAGACGGCGCTGTCGGTCGGTTAAGCCGTCCTTAGGTCTATATGTCAACTGCGCCGAGCCGTCGGATCGGTAGGAACCGCCATATGGGCGGACGCTTCGCGCGTTCAATGGCGTGTACCGTAATGCGTCAGGACTGCGTAATCCTTTCGATGGAGCTCCACCCCGTCATAATGGCTATTTATCCGTGGGAACCATGCGAACCGCTGTCGAGCGCATGCGTGTGTGTCTGTATAAATATGCACTATACACACGCATGCTGTGCTCTAAATCGACACAATTTCTCGGGTTATCGATAGAGCCCGACACAGCCGTTAGTCTCTCCGCCTCGTATGGGTGACGCCCTGCGCGCACTGGAATTCGACTCGGATCGGGGAAGCGCAGGTGCAAGGCCCGATCAGCTGAAGGGTCTGCTGATACACAAATCTCCCACTGGACAAGAAAACAGCTGGATGATGAACACCGCGTCAGCCACTGTCTCCTAACAATTAGGCTAACGTACCGATCATTGGCTGAGGGGAGCTGGGTCCTGCCCTGCGTCGATGTCGGTTCTGCCCCTCTTCAGGCGAGTGTATAGCCCCACAGATGAGGAGGTTGTGGGGGCTTATCCGAGGACCAAGGTATCTTCGTCTTGCCGGGCTGTGCTCGTTTCCGCGACATCGAGTGCTTCTACAACGACCTTCAAACCGTGCGTCGTACTCCATCTTGGGTCGACGCCACCATCCCTGGTTCCAGCGCCTCTTCAGCGACATTGTCCATGTTATTGCAAAGGAACTTCGGCTGCTCAGGACTGCCAGAGGTTGCCGAGCTTTCTCTGCTCGTCCAGAGGCATATGGCTGGAGATAACTTTGAGGAAATCTGGCGGCCAGGGAGGCGTACGAGGGTGAAGGTAGTAGAGGTGCTAGTACGCTAACAGCGACCGGAGGGTATTTAGGGGCCGTTTGGGCTGACTAGTGCGATCTGGTTCGACAGCTCGTCCGCCATAGCATTTCTTCGTTGCCGCTGTCGGCAAACCCAGTGGGGGTATCCCAAACGCCGCTCGGTCCCACGGGTCGGTCTTGCAATGAGTGTGTACGTCTGAAACAGCCACTGTGGCCCACAGACGAAGAGGACTTCGGCTTTTCCGTTCCACCCCATAGACTAGGCCGGAACGGGTGAGTTTCAGTGGGCAAAACAAGGCATGGGGACCGCTGAGCGAAGACGCCAGCAAAGCCTCTCATGTAAGCTCAAGGCAGGGTCCCGATCGGGCCTTCCTTCCGTTCCGGCTCTTTCCAAGTAGCGAGCCCCCATTTTCTACCCCTCATTCACCAGAGACTGTCCTCGAAGGCTTTTGCAGGGAAGGCTGCACCCGGCCAATGAGGCCTTGTCGTCAGGGAATCGCGATTTCCTGATTATTCCTAGAAGGGAGCAAGCATCGCGCGTCTTTCCCCGTAGGGACCTCCCAGTGGCTACTTAAGAACGCGTAGAAAACAGCAGGACCTCCCGACCTCGATAACTCCGTTTCCTGGTAGACGTCGGAGCTCGCGCTCGGGGGTAGTTGGTCCCTGAGTTGGCAAAAACGTAAAACGAAAAAAATGACTAACGGTATTGAACGTCTATGCGACGCAAATGAGGTGGGGACGGGGGAGATGTACGGTTTGATTCGGCTATATGCGGTCCGATTTAGGGATGAGATACATTTTTGACGGAATACCAAATCACGCTACTCGACCAGATTTTTACCGGAAGCCGTAGGAAGAAGACGAGGGAGGGGAGCACATTGGAAGCAGCGCTTCCCGGGAAATTGGCAGATGAAGGGCGCACGAGTCTTGGTTACGGCTGCAACTTGACTTCGCCTTGAAATCCTGCTTCAAGCAAGGGAATTTTGTTAGCAGATGGCACGGCACAAAAGGTTCAGCTGCTTTTATAATGTCGGCGTGTGTATGCGTTGTACGAGCGTCAATAAAGCCGAAGAAATAGTTCGCCATTGGAAGTCGACGTGTTTGTCATTTTCGTTTAGGTCAACGTTTAGGCTTTAGACGACAAGCAATGATTGGGCATTTGCGCCTGAAATATTGGAAACTTCTCGTCAGCCATGTGGCTGGGTCCTCGGATTCGGCCAGTAGATGAAAACGGTGAATTACTATGCATTCAATTGTAGAATATTGTTATTTTTACGAGTTCTGAATAGAATATATTTGAACCTTCCACGTAGCCGGGCGAAGCCTTCCCTGCTGATGATGGCCATGGCGAACAATCTGTAAATTTGCAACAACACAGCGTCTATAAATTACTGCGGAGTTTGAAATCCATTATTCACCATTGGCTGGCACGCTTTCAATAGGATGAGGCTGTGTAACGCTAACTGTAGCGTTTTTCTGCCACGTTCGACTCTGCTGAATTCTAAGATGGGGCCACTGTCAGCGCTGAAGCCACGATACGCAGGATGCGAGTGCATTCATCTCGTGCGTAGATCTTGACTGGCATGTGAGAACGCCTTAGCACATAATAACTTTTGTAAAACTCGACGAACGACAGTTCTGGCAACTTTCGGAGGTGACTAGTGGGACACGGATCTCATTAGCGCTATCACCCGCGTCCGGTTTCTTGACTGTCTAGTGAATGCACAGGTCCCTTGTAGGCTATCGATCAGGAAGAATATCCCTTCGATAACGGGATGCGTGCTTCCGATCACAATGCCATATGCCGTCAGCCCAGTGGTGCTTCTGAACAGCGAAGTCGGACCGAAGGTCCCCGAGAGGTTCTGACCTTAGGAGAAAAATGAGCGGTTTCCGGGTATTGATCCTCGGAAGGCGGCGTGGCACAATTGCCTCACCTGAGTTGGCGTTGCGGAGAACAGAGGTCGACTGGCGCCAGCTACTTTATCTACCTGGTAAAGCTCTACCCCGGTTCCAGCACGGAAATAGCGAACTCCTCTCGAGAAGACGAAATCGACGATGACGTTAAGGCCGAAAATACCCGCCTCGAACAAAGGGGTAGTTATTAATTAGGTTGCAGTTAGATGCGAGAGTCTGCAATCTCCTCCTCGGGTCCCTGGAGCAGTTGGTCTGTCGAAGACTGGCATCGGTGCAACCTTATTTCCCTGTTCTTCCCTCAAATGTTCCTTTCCCCTTATCTTCCTCTTAGTGGCGATCGTACCTCCACTAGCCTGAAGTTTTCTCCTCTGGCTGATTCACCAACCCAGCAGAACGAAATTTCAGCCCGAAGCACCCAGGCCCGTGCCTTTCGGACGATGGAACGATGATCGAACGGAGAAAGTGGACTGTGTGTGACCCCAGTTCCCTGGGGGTCAACGCGGTTGGGCCATTCTGGGGATAGCCGGAAGGGCGGTTAGGGTCGGGAAAACGAGGTAGCAATGCCATTGCGTTTCCGCACCCTTCGGCGCTGCCACGAGGTTCTGTATGAGTGAGCAAGCCGAGATCGAGCGGCTCGAATTGCCGCCACGAAGTAGCGCTGAGGTAGTAGACACGCTGACCTCAAAGTGCTTCAAGGCGCCGGGAAAACGGGCAACCCTTCGAGGAGGCTCTTTTCCGTCGGTCGGGGATCATCTTAATCACGTTTAGCTCCGCTCGGTGACTAGCCACAGTGTTGGTCTAAGCGGTTCTTTGCATTGGGGTCTTCGTTACCTTCTTTGTGGGCGCGTATTGGCTTTCCAAATTGATGAGCCGAATTCGTCAAGAAGGTGCGGAATAAGCCAAACGAACGTGAAGACTGGGTATAGAATACCTGTGCGAGTGGCAGTCTTACGCACGATCATGTGCCGTTGAGAAACGTGAGTACGCTGAGTGTTTTATTATTAACCATTGAAGGAATATTCACAAAAATCTGACGAAAATATAATGCGTTTCGATTTCGATGAGGCTTACTAATTTTTAGCCAAGAAGGACAACTAATTCGTAAATTTTAGTGGCGTACTATCACATCATCATTCTGTAATTTTGCTTCTGCACCGATCGATACACAACAAATGGATTAACCCCGTAACGCAGTTTAGTTAAAATAAGTGCTATTTTCTTTTACATAAAGTGAACCACAAATGTGTTCTCCAAAAGGTCGGAGTGTAAGTGACAATGAACAGGAAGAGACATGGCCGGAACCACTGGCGATAGTAATGGGCCAAGGTGACATCGACATCCCCTCGAACTTCCGCGGTGACGGATGAGCCGCAGCAACTATAATCCGCCACAGAACATAATGGGTAGATTACGGCGTAAATCCTGAGTTGGAAACGGTGGGGTCAGCTTGCACATGACCCCCAGTTAAATTGGTCTGCTTGGATACCTCGCGATTTCAACCACGAAAGTACACGAACCTGTTTAGGCGCTCAAATGGAATAGTGCGTGCGAGACAGTTTGCGTGGCTATTGCGACACTAGTTCATTAGCTATATTGTCGTCATAACGGGATTATTCTGAGTGTATCAGCAGTGTAATTTATTGCCAAATAGTCCTCACCACCTCCTAGTATTTAACGAATCAGAGGCATTTTATTAACGACTAACTCCATAAGCAACAGATTGGATCACCTAGAAATTGAACGGTCTAATTTTTATTCGTTTACGAATCTGACGAAATTCTAACCACTTTTCTCGCCGGAAAAGGCCCACGCCATCACATCGCCCTCGAACTTATCAACAGCTTCTGCACCAGGGGGTTTACGATCACTAACGAACTCTTACCTAAGCTTTCGCTTATGTAACGACCCCAATCCCCCTCCACTTGTACGACTCGTTTGAAAGCAGGGATTGCCTGCCTCCGGTTCGCTGCTCGCGGTCGAAGAAGTCCACCGAAAATTCGCGGAAAACACAAAAAGCACCCGATCTCGGTCGACCGCGTTCGTTTCGACGAGCACCGGCGTTTCGATAGAGCCCATTGGATAGAGTTATTAATGGGGCTGCTTCTTCGATTGTCGCAGGGTTTTGCCCACGGGGGCTCGGGATTCTTCGCTCACTCTGTTGCCGCCGCCACCGCCACCGGCTTTCCTGTATCGCGCAGTAATGACATAACCGCTCACAGTTCCTCCTGGCCGCTTGGCCATCTCTCGATGGACATGCAAATGAAGAGCTTTTGTGCAAATCTTGCTCGTACCCCCAAAGTCCGTGCCATTGCGTTCCTCATCTGAGATGTACCCGATTTACTGGTGGACATCACAAAGCAGCGCTCACAGCAAAGTATAACCCCTTGGTCATTTTTAGCTCTCTCTTTCTCCTATCTCTCTCTTATTCTCTTTTCTAGACTGTCTGTATCTGCTTGTCTCTATCTGGCTATCCGCATTGCACCCTGCGGTTCCCCTCTGTGGCGGTCGCACGGCCATCTCGTTGCCCCATTTCCCATACGCAGCAGCGTCTGCCTTGTCCCGTTAATGTTCCATCGACCGCCCCACCCGTCGATGTGGTCATCCCTCATATCTCCGCGGGGATCCCGGCCGCGAGCTTAATTTCCTCATCAAAACGGCGAACGTCCAGCGGGCGCCGAAAAGCGGAACGCGGGCGGACGGTTTTCAGGGACTCCGCGCTTTGAGATGCGCCTCGGTTAACCATAAAAATGCTAATTGACAATGCCAGAATATGGCACCGTCACACACTTCCACGCCAGAAAGCGGAGGCCGTCTTGGGAATGGCAGACGAACCCCTCCGACGTCGTGGCAAGGCCGAGGCGTCGAACGTCGCCGACATGTAAGCTGCTGTTAAATCGCTTTTATCCTTAAAGCGCGTTGGAGACGACGTAGGACGAGGTCGAAACGGCGAGCAGAGCGAGATTTTACTACTTGAAGTCAGATGGAGTAGCGACCCTGTCCATCGGGGACAGCGACGACAGAAATTAGGCCTGAATTGTGTGTGACGACCGTTTTGCGCTGATCTCCATTAGCAGCAGAGATCGAGAGAAAATGTCGATCGAACATGGGAAGCTTTCAAATGGTGGATTTGAATGTATCGATGGGGTTGTGCAGTTGTTGCGCGTCGCTGTTTAGTGTATCGACGTATGTCGACGTTAAGTAAATGTGATGAAGGATTGGAGAAGAAACTGCTCGAAGGTGTCTGATAGTAAGTACGGTTTTCTTTCGCAGTTTGAGGATATACGTTGGATAAAGTTGAAAATATGCGCTAACTTTACCCACCGGGCCTACGGGGTTGAGCAGCTCTCGTTTAAGACAGCTGCTTTAGAGCCAGTAGGCCATATGTGCGTCGATATGTAAGGTCAGTTCAAGGTTGCCTTTGTGCAAAAATGAATATCCATGTTGTATATTTAAACAAATCTTCAATTATATTAATATATATATATATATATATATATATATAT
>MNPL01012458.1:1008-32777 GCA_002081605.1 Tropilaelaps mercedesae
CCGTGCACCCGTGCTCCTCCAATCGCAAGGCGCATACGAATGCACTAAGCCACCGAGCTCGACGTAATGCAGACATCTGTTCGATAATAGCCTGTACCACTGCAGATGGCCATACCTATGTATGTAAACGTTGAACGAAGCTATCGGTCCCATCTGTAGAGATTTATCTGAATAGTAATCATCGCCTATTTAAAATGCGCATAATCGCATACATCTATTGTGAGCTCGATGAATCACTACATTCTTGGGATATGCCCGCAGGGAAAACCTTCCCATTAGTCGCCAGGTATTAAGCTAGATCTCGTAAGATTAAAAGAGGTGCAGTTCGCGCATTAATGGGCATCTACTAAAGCCCGGCCTTGTAAATAAGCCCCCGAAAAGCTGCACGACCTGATGTAGGCATTCTGACTTTCTGGAAACATAATTACCACAGAACGCTATGCATTAACTAATGTTCGCCAACTATAGTTTAAGTACCGATAGGGTTTTCCTATTGGCTTAAATAGGAACATATTTTAAAATTTACTTTAATGGGGTTAAATTACATATTCCATAATGCTTCACTATATTGGTGTTAGTAGGGTTTACTTTTATCTATTAGTCTCGTAAACAACTTGTAATGACTACATTTTTGCTAATTCCTTAAACTTGCCTATGTTGGACACCGATTGCCATAGAGGAAACATGTACGTCATTAAGAGCCATTCTAATCTGCAAGCAAGGATCGGACATTTCGGTAAACGCACGCCACATGGAGAACAATCATTTGGGTGGCGTATACATATTTTAACATCTCTGGCATGGTGTAGAGGGACTGTTGTGTGTACTTGGAGCTGGCTACTATGTTAACGGACGCAAATCCAACTGTCGGTGGTACCATAACTATTTGCCTAAATTTGAGGTATAACCGCTGGCAAGGTTATATATATATATATATGTAGAGTGGTCAGTAGCTGTTTTGTTAAGCAGCCTTTGGTATTTGCTATTGAGAACTTGCAAACCACATTCATGGATCTGAACGTAAATGATAGGAATCTTAGCTACTTCCCCGGCCTAATCGCATTAGTTAAGCATTCGCACCGAGTTAAGCTGAGTGTCCTGGAGGTCAAGATGATGACACACGTTTCCCACAAATAGCGAGACCTGAGCGACACCGGCGTGGCATCACGCTGTAGAGTTTTAAATATCTTGTGCCATATAACGACGTGTCATATTTTTTGTAATAACACACGTATTTCAAGTTGTTTCGAACTGCTCCAAGGAGCGAATTTGGAGCGATCTTTTTTCCAGGTAAAAAATAAACCACCATATTTAATGAACGCTTTACTTTAGAAATATTGCTAATCCTAGCATCCTGCCCAGCTTAGTCTTCGCCCTAACTCATTGTTGTTTTCGTAGAAAGGACAAAGCTCTCCTGCTCCTTGTCCTGTTAAGACCCGAAAGGTATTGCCGAGCTTGTTTTCTAAGTAATGCTATCCGCTGTATTAATCTGAACCTATTTTTCTTTACGTTTTTGTCTTCCCATTAGAGCTGAGAGCATTTTCCTTTAAAGCGTGTATCCATTCTACTGCATGTTGGAAAAAAATTTCTCCTACATATTTCCTTACACCTGCGTTATTACTCCCCCGTCTTGCCACTGTTTCTGCTCTCGACCTTCGTCGGGGTCGCGCAGTATCCCCTTGGCTTGAACCCGGTGGGCTTGATAAATATGTTAGGCGGACTGGAAAGAGCCTGCAGGTACAGTTCTTCCAGGCACCAAACCACTCTGCGCGATGAAACGCAGTACACCTTTGGCTTTAGAAGCGGACGCCGAGTCGGCCCGGGGGCAATCACACATTCTGAATGGTGGAAAAAAGGGGCCAGAGTTTTTACTGTACGAAGAGGTAGATTACAGGGGAAAGGTGTCCTAGGTAGTCGTCGAGCTGGGCACATCGTGCACACACTACATACGAAGCAACCTGAATAGTTGAACGGCCAGGGCGAGTATGGCGGTTGAAAAGCCGAGATGGCCCCGAAACGACGTTACTGAGCTAGATGAGTGTCCGGGATTTGTCGGAACTCCGACATGAAGATGTTTACTGAAAGCGGTGACAAACAGGACATTCGAGTCAACACCTGCCAAAAAAGGTGTGCCTATTCGTTGACACTTCGTTACCGTAGCTCACGCAGATTTCCGCAAGGACGGTGATATGCCATATCACTCTGAGATCAAACTAGTAGAGTTATACGTTCTTACAGACCTAACTATAGAGCTACGTAGTTGTAACTATGTTAGAGAATTCGCCAGCAATTACCAATACGGTTGATCCATTTGCCGACGTTCCAATGAGCGCTACAAAAGGATCAATCTACTATCTATTTTATCTAATATTCTATTTTAAATATCTGATCTATTTTAAATAATAATTGATGATGACGTAGCGTCAGGTTACTGTCTATCTTTACTGCCTGTTTCGTACTGGTGGAATCGGTCGACGTTTGCTCATGTCTTGCAGTCGTTACTTGAACCCCAATGGCCTCCACTTGAGTTAGCAAAGCGCTATTTTCCCCTCCTGCTTGAGAAAATTATCCTCGAATATAGAACCCCAACATTGCCGCCATTTTGGCGTGGCTACCACAACAAATTGAATTATACCGTAAGGAGAAACTGTATACAGCGAAGGCTATATGTGTCCGTGTAGACGGAACTAGACGACTTGCTGATAGAGCATGTTAGCCAGTACTATATCCACAAATTCAGCGGCACCGTTATGGCCTTTTTTCTCTCGCCTCGCCTGGTCTTCTCGATGGCCCGGTGAGACTAGTTTCTCGTTGTTCTCTACATTACGGCTTTTCTCTTCTTTAGCTCTGACCTCTATTCCACTTGACTCGATTTAAGCTCATATCGCACTCTGCCAAGCTCTGCCACGCGAGCTCTGCCAAGTAGCCACAATTTCGCTCGACTTCAAAGTCACTATCGATGCCTCTCCGATTGTTATTGCCGCCTATTTCTCAGCAGACCGATACAGCTCTGCTGCTAGATTTCCTAATTGCTATTCCTTGCGACCTACAAGCGAAGATCGAGGGAAATTGCGGGAGATCATGTACAGATACGTCAATAAATGAACGAGTGAAAGAGCAGTAGGCTATTATGCTTTTTAACGATAAGATGTTCGCTGGGGACATCCACAGTAGTAATGGAGCAGTGAAATTAATAGCGACGTCGATCCGGGCTAACTTACTAGATTTAGCTGTCTATGAGAAAACCTAAGATGAGTTAGAAAGTTGTTCCTTGCAACCATTGAGTCTTACTTCTTGACCGATAGCCATATCGTACCATGCCCTCACAGCCTTATACGTTAGCCGAAGACTGTAGGACAACATGGGACAACATGGACAACACTAGCGGCCATGTCGTCAATATGGAGAAAGCGCGGGTCTATAAGAGTCGGTAGATAGGTTGAGAGCTAATCGGATGATCAACATTGGAGGACCGAAGTATGGGCTACAAGCTTGCTCGGTGACTACTGGAGCTGGAGCTCCACTTGGCTTGCAGTAAGCTTAACGCTACAGGCCGTTGTAGCCAAGATAATATAAATTATGCAGGGCAGAACGTGGAGCATTCCGTACGTTCTGTCGTGGTGAATGTTCTCATTCATCCCTGCCAGCCCTTATTCGAGTCCTCTCATGGCTAGCGCCCTTATTCGCAGGCACAGCGACCGTCGATCCAACGCGATTCGTTAGGCGAGAAGTACTAATAACACCTCATTATATCTGATGCTGCGACACTGCCGGTATCGGCCGGGCGACATCTGCGTAGTAGTGGCCTGATCCTCTAAGCTACTGGAAGAGGAGATATACACCAGTCAGTCGAAGCTATTGGTCGCCGGAACGCCGGAGGTTACCGCGAACGCCGAGCTCGGAGTGTGCGTTCCCATTGAGGATGACACCCCAACGCCAATCATATGCGCGCGACCTCGCCTCTGATATTAATGCAACAACAGCTAAACGAAGCAAATATATCAAGTAGTAACGAAGTAAGCAGTACCATCAAGAGGTGGTAAAGGCTTTTGGGCTCTAAGGAAGCTAAGCCTTGACCTTATTGCGCTAGTGCTATTTTTGGCCGGGCTTAAAGGAAGCGATGACTTATGTGGATCACTTAGACATTAATTAATCTTTGCTAGATAAGATGATTGTATTGACTGGTTATGACCGTTGGGCATAGGAGCTCACTTGACGGGCCGTTGGTTCCACAGATGTTGTCGATTGTAGTGAGTAACATGTAGTTGACTTTATCCTATCAAGGTCCGGTAAAAATGGACTTGTAAATGAAACTCACTGGTTACATCCATCAGAAGACCAACACATGTAGCTTCCAGCTGGATACAAAGAAACATGATGACCGTGTGTACAATCATCTTAATCTCTCGGTTCTCTTTTTGCACAACTTCACTACGAAAAGCCCTTGTTTTTGCCAATTTTGCGATGCTAGTTTGTTGCGGGAAAGCTGTAGAACGTCTATACGAAACTGGGACAGTCGTAGTGAAGTTGTAGTCTTTAATTGAAATAGCACAACAACAATCGCAGCATTAGCAATGTGAGGATATTTTTGCGGCTAAGTGGAGTAACAACACTGGTTCAAGAGCGCTCAGTGTCTTTGTCGACTGTGGCGTCCCGCGAAAGCCCTAGCAGGCATTCTTCTAGCCGTGCTTGAGGTCAACTGATACCGTTAGAATGTCTCGTAAAACTAGAGCCTTAAACCTAATGTTGGAGATGGGCTGGAAATCGAAGGACCGGAGAATTTCAGCAACAGAGAGTATAGGCGTTGATAGTTTCGGATGACATAATTCGCTAATGCCAATTCAGGTATCGAAGAAAGCAGACAACCTTGTTGAGGCGCAGCCACGTTGAGTACGACAGAAACGAATACCATATAGCTCGTATTTTTTGCTTCTTGGCACTAGATATGGACTTACGGACAATCATACCGTAACCTGATGCGCAGCTAACACTCTGAAAATATTCTAAAACGTTGTTAGCGAATGAAGTTTCGATCTAGTCCCTAGAATTTATAGCTAGATGCAAAACACATCACAGGAATGCCTGGGGGTACCCGTCGGAATTTTTAAATACAGACGTGAATATTAACTTTTGAATATCAGAAAACTTTTAGAAAAAGCGGCTTAGTTGTTGTCAACGGATGTGTACAGCCTCTGAATGCATGCGAAGTTTCGTGATATCGAACGGAGCATCTAAATTTGCCAAGAAATAACCAATAGCCGAAAGGATACTAATGTACTATATGTAACTCTGGGTGTTTGCCATTTTCTTGATATGACTTTCACAGCAAACTATTCTTTGCGGCGGTGGCATTGTGGCGGTGTTAAACTACTACGTAACTGTAACGATTACACACCTTAAAACGACCTTATGAAAATGTTAGGCCCTACTAAAGATTATGTATGTATCACAGCTATACTGCGAACACTAAACAAGTGAAATCGTAATCAAATGTCTGTAGCTTCACGTCATTGTACCGCTAATAAGACATATTCGTATCACAATAGTAAACGAAAATATTTTACTTTTTATAAAACGCAACAAACCTCAAACCGCAGCCTTTCACCGCGCCTCTATGACCGCCTATATTCGGAGTCTCGTTTGAATTCTGGCTTCGCTACGGAAATTACTAATCACAACTACTTAAATTCTTTTTTGAAATTAAACTTTTCTCAGAGACTCTACAATGAGAAAAAATGCCTCCCTTCATAAAACTATTTGCGTTGTCGGTAACCATATATTTTTTGCGAAAGCGGTTTCAGGTGCACCTAGTATAGCTGAGATCATCTGTTTTGTTATGTATGCTGTAGTCTGTTTATGTCCAAATTGTTCCCTATATTAAAGCCTGTACCAGTTGCAGCAATGAGGCCTGGTCGATTTGTTCTTCCTACAACTGGTTGCTAATTGCACGTCGTTTCTGTTTTATATACCGTTCTCGCTGCTTAGCGTCATGTCATGGCTAGCGGAGGTGCTTCTGACCAACTGGAGTGGAAACGGTGCCATGGGTGGACCGCTAGCAGCTGCCGAGGGACTCTCGCCCGGACGACCGAATCCCCAAAACAAACTGCATCCCGGCTTCCAGAGCAGCGGCACGGGGTCCACCGACGACTACGAGGTTCGTACTGTATGTACCATTTCATTCTATTTTCATTATATTGTATAGCCTGTTATCACTATATTTTACTGTCCCGTGTCGACGGTTACAAATATGCTATTTCGTGAACGTTCTTGTTAATTGTTCTGTTCATTCTTCGCTTGCGATTCAGGTTATAGATTAGTCTTCCGTCACAGCCTTTATCGAAAACGTGGGCTCCCAAATGGCACTTACATTGTCAAACCAAAATTGAGAAAATTTTTAAAACACGCCAATGTATTCGAAAACCTCATGGCCCTATATCCAATGTATTTGTTGACCGATAGGATTCTTTTGCTGGACATGGTCCACTGTGGTACTAGATTACGTTTTTGAGCTTAAGCTATGCTGCCCTTTTCGAAACATTTTGAGAGGCGCGCTTGACACGAATTGTTAAATGTACCAAGTCGAACGACTGCAAACATTTTAATATTTGTCTACCGCTCAACTTTGTCGTAATGCTGGATGAATCCTTCAGATGTTGGAGCTACCGGGCGATTCATTGCCTAGAAATACGGCAGTGCTGTTGGGTCTTGCGATTGTTCTCGGCCTTATTATTGTGGCCACCGTCATCGGAAACATCTTCGTTATTGCAGCCATCCTAATAGACCGAAATCTACGAACGGTAGGTGAACTTTAATGAACGCCTGACTAGAATTTAATTAGGTACGCCACAGTAACATCATGAAGAGTGTATGCGACCTCGTGATATAGATATTGTTTAAGCCTCATTGGAGGCCGACGGGTAGCTAGGCAAACAGAACGCGGCAAAGCAATCAAAATAGGGCGGCCGATTGCATCAAAAGTCTGCACAGTACGCAGCTTAAAAGCACAGCGCCCTTCAATAGCTACATATGTAAAAATACATATGCGTAGAAATATATAGGATAAAACCAATTTAAGGGCTCATACATTGGCAAACTCATCAAATCTGAATAAAGCCCGCTATTTTTGTAAATCCATAAGATAATTCGATTCATCGAATCTACTAATGTGCATAGAAATCTTATACGCGAGGCGGGTCGAAACCTCATGTGTTTATTGCACCAGTGAAAATTGTGCAAGTTTCCATCCACTCGTAGTAGGGCATCTGGCCGCTTGCCAATCCATTGTGGTAACAATAGATGCATTTTTTTGTTTGACGAAGCAATAGTTAGATTATCTGTCCTATCATGTGAGCCATGTAAATTGCTCACGCTGTTTAAATAACCCTCTGTTTACTGCTAAAGTATCTGCCGTAAGTGGGGTATATTGGGTCGTTTATTTAATTGTTCACTTCACTTTCAGGATCAATTGTTCTTCGCAGAGCTTCACTGGCACCAGCGATTCATACAAAGGAGCTGGTGCACTGATTCGTTCTGCAAAAATAAAACCTAGTGCATAAAGAGCTGTTAAGGGTTTACAGTTTTCCGTACGAAATATTTTACCAGTCAATTAACTATATATCACCATACATTTGTAACATGAATGATATGGTGAAACATGTTGAATGAATACCGAACGCCCATGAAAATTCAAATTGAATTACAGTAGCAATAGATATGATGTTCGTTAGTTTACTTTTGACTACCTGTCCAACCCGGAACTGCCCTTCTGGAACACAGTAGCGCACTAATTCGGCTATCAAAGATCTGCAAATTCCCCAGACATAAGTTTTCAAGCTTTAAACCGTTGAATATTGCTCCTCTATGCACAATATATGGAACATAAAAACTCATTACTCTAGGCCATTCTCCGTCGATCTGAACTGCTGCAATTAACCTGCTAATATGTTCAGCACTAAATTCAGACGCAAGATAGCATAGTAGTAGGTTTATACGGCTAGTAAATGGCAGGCGTTACTAGTTTGTTCTAAAGAAAACATTAACGTATATAAAGGCTGCATCCGATCTCTACCCTGAATTTCTGTCATGGATTGGATTCAATGCGTCCGCAGTGGAGCTGCCGTACATCTCAGCCCTTCATAATCTTCCTTATTACGAGCGTACCGCTACGCCTGGTTTGTGCTACAAATAGAAGGAAACCTTTGTTTCCTTCGTTTAACACAGCGCCTCTTGTGCCTGTTTTAATCAAGAAGGTCTCCAACACTATAAGAAAATGTTTCATAAGTTGTAGCGCAATTATATATATCTTATACTTTCTGAGGTAGGGAGATGGTCTAAATTGGATTGCACCAGAATGTACTAGCACCTAATTAACATCACCAGTCTTATGCACCATATAAGCTGAATTAAAGGCTACCTTGTTTCTACACGTCTCCTGAGGTATCTATGATTAAGGCAGAAGCATGCTACAGATTACTAAAAACAAATTGAGTATTACTAATTACAACATCACTTTACTTAAATGACCTACGAGCAACTCCAGAAAAAACGTTGTTTTGCCCGGCCATTCTCTAACTGTTGAACGATAGTAGACCAAATAACGGTTGCAAATTACGCAGAAAAAAGATAGTCCGCCTGTGGGCATCTCTGTCCCCGTTTCAGATTTTTGTGGCCTCGTAGTAGTGGTCTTTGTAGTAGTGGTTAAACACCATTTCACCCGGCTTGTCCCTCACAAGACTACTTGAAACCCACAAGTGGCTCTACCAGCAAGGAGTTCTTGCTGGTTAGGCAAACATAAACAGACCTCCGCCCTAGTTGCCGAATGAGTCTTGAGGCAAATGGCGTTGCAATTCTGCGCTTTGCTCCATTTACTCGAAAAACTAATATACACTTCTTACTATATGGTTTGCAAAGGTTTGTGAAAAAAGTTTCCGGAACAAAAACATTTTCAATCTCAATTTATCGGGTACCTATGGGCAGTCTTTTTTTTTTGCGACGGAGAAACTCTCATGAGCACGCGGCTTCACAACAAAGTATTCGCCGGGTAGTGTGGGACTTCCACTGTAGGCGGACCTACCCACTAAAACTCACGCCGCCTGATGCACATCATACTGGAGGAACCTATGGGCAGTCTGAGCGAGCAGATAAAGCTGCAGCCTGGCTTTTCCATATAACAACATTTACTTCACCTCAAAAAATAACCGAGTCTCTGATTTTTCGAAATTCTGAACTATTTGTCTCATGCATCACGGCAAAATGATGCACTCATCAGCTGAGCCAGTTATAAAGGTACTACTAATAATAGTATTAATCAACCATACATGGTAGACAGCTATTGCAGAATATGAAACGCATTTCTTATTTATTTAAAATGTATTTCATAGAACATCAAACCGTAAACCCATCAATGAAAATACCACTTTCTCTTTCTAAACGACAAGTGGCCGCGAAAGTAAGAAAGTAACCATTTACCAATGTTTGCTTTCATCACTTCAGAAATGCTCCTCGTTTGAAAGACCAGTGCACACATCTCGAGTACCAACCAATTATAACGCCCTGATTTCTTCTCCAGTTCGCTTTCTGTCCAAATGCGTTGTGAAAGCTGTTTGCCCACTCTACTGTATATACATACCATTGCCCTTTGTGTCGCTTCAAGTTGAAATCAAATCGAGTTGACTCTCGAAAAGCGCTGAGAAGAACTCAACGTGGACATTGTACACATGCAATAAAGCAAAAGTCTCAAAGACTCTTATTAAACTTACGACCATGTTGCTATAAGTCCCCGAAGTCAAGTGCATGTAGTCTGCTCAACTTTCGATTAAATTGCCACATGCGCTACATGTCTCGTGCTAAGTGACTGCGGCCATATGATACAAGATCACAGCGCTCAAGATGTCTGAACTAAAACGATCTGTTCCGACCGTAGCCGTACATTTCTCACGAGCTATTTTTATTTCTATTTACAAAGTATTTCTATGGAAAATGACGAGTGATAGTAATCTCACACCAACACGTGTTTCTTGAAAATCTGTGAGAAGGTGCGTGAAAATGTACATACTATCTAGCTATTATATATCAGAAACCAAACTATACTAAATGTAAAGGTAGAAGAAAATACAGCTGTTAGTGCTAATGTTCTTATATAGGGTGAAATGCAAGTTTTGTTTAGGCGAAGTTTACAGAAAGTTTTAACCATACATGAGATGGGTGCAAGCTAGTACTGATCTCGCACGAGCAAAGACTTCATACATAGTAGAACCAATATGTCAACGAGACTACATGCACTTTTAGCTTCATTGAAGACTACAATTGAGTGCGTTGAACAATTAAAGCCAAAAAAGTTTTTAATTTTATCCCTATAGTTGACTTGTTAAACTTTTGGCAAGTTGACTGGCTTCGACAGTAACGCCGATAACCTTTTTTTTAAAATTCGTGACTATTACGCTATAGAATACCAGTAATAAAATGCTGGTTCCTCGATATTAAAATCTTGTACAGCCCAATAACGATGAATTTTTAAATATGTTAAAAAGTTGCCTGGACTGCAATTAATGTCTGGTTCGATGGATTTAGCTGTAATACCTTGTTAATAACGTGCATCTCACTTAGATACTTGATCAGAAATTTAGATCAGGCGTGCCTGATAGCGTACTCGGCTTTGTCGTAGCATGACTTCGTGCATGACAGAGTTAACGGCGAAGGACATGGGCATGCTGAGCTGTATAGTCAGAATGAAGTGTGTTCGTTTCCTAGCAATTTTTCTCAAACCGTAAGCCGATCGTCTGAATCTCAGTGACTAATAGCGCATGACTACCAGTTCGGTGCAACCGATACGCACAATCAAATATGCAGCATTCATGCTACCAGGTTCACTTTTGATTGAAGATTTCTTAAAGAATCGCTTTGCCTAGATCATACAATGCATGAGTGGAATATGCAAATATCAAATGAGGTTGAACGCCGTGGCAAAGATTCATTCATCGTTATCGCCGCTCTCGGCACAACTTTGTTGGCGAGGTGACTCCGAGTGTCAACAAGTTTATTCAACGCCATCTAGAGGTATCATAAATCGGCCCCGTCCCGTAACCACAGGGGGCTTCGAGTTGAGTTCAGTAAAGGTAATGGTCCAACGCACATTTAACGTGGTTTTTATGGGAAGCGTTATCGGCAATTGTCTATGCTGCCCATTGCATGCTCTTGTAATAAATTGTCAGATGTATTGGTTGCGTTGACGAATAAACGTGTTATCTGCTAATTGTTGAAGCAACTTGAAATGTACACCATATTAACTTTAGTATTACAATTCGAATTTCGATTCCATATTTAACGGTTGATTTACAAATAGGAATAGAATGTGGAAGAAGGAACACTTTTACGTTAAAGTAATAATAGTGGTGATTGTTCGTTACAAAATATGTAATGGATAAAAAAAATTGAATCATAGTTAGCATAAATGAAGTATATTATTATCACATGCTGTATTCGGTGTAGATTCTTATACCTTGATGATAATCCACATCGAACCGCTTAATACTATTGTTTTATGTCTCGCATTAAAAGTTTCGAGAGGCTTTTTAGAACGATGTACATCTATTTGTCAATACTTTACAGCAACACCATGTCATTTTCGCTCATTCAAGCTTTGATTTGACTAATGGCACGATGTAAATACAGCTAGCCACTGATTTAAAAAAGGGAAATACAAGATAACCAGATTAAAGGTGTCGTTAAACTAAGAAAAAGCCAGAGGCAGCCGAGCACTGAGTGGTTATCTATTCTCGAGCGCGTGTGCCTGGTTTTCTTCGACAGTATGCCTGTGATTAAACATCTTTTTTCACATGTATTTATATAAACGTGCAACGTTTATCATTCAGCCTGTAGAATATCTGTGCAAAACCGAATGATTTATGACACTGCCAATAAATTCATCGAATTAAGCAATGGGCTTGATCAACTTCTTGACAAAAAAAAAAAGGAAAATAACAGCGCTACACGCAGTACGTGGTTTTGACGAGAAGAAGCTTCTGTATGAGGATTCTTATAAAAGCATGGGACACATCTCGCGCATCAACTTATAGGCACACTATGCATCTACTCAAAAGACGAAGAAGGGGCGTACGTAAGATCATGCAAATTTTCTTAAACGACACGAGAGTTAGCGGCTCGATTTAATTCGTCAGCAGGAATACATTCTTAGAGTTGAATCGTTTAGACTTATTTTCACTCATGCTGTTTGTCCCGTTGAGATGCGGAGTACGACGCCAGTCTCTTCGCTTATTGGATGCAGCTGCCGTATTATTTCTTTCTGCTTCTACTGAAGCGATCACCATTCAACTAAGCTAGTGGGCATGGTTTCGAGTGACCTATCGCAGCACCTTACGTAGAGTAAGGCGCTATGCACTTTTTTATGGCTGAGGCTGTTCAGCGTGCTACTTCATAAAGTGTGAGTGACATTATGGATATTATACGGAAGTAACTAGACCCGTTTCTTAGGAGTGCACTCTTCCTTTCACTAACTTGTATCACAAGCGTCCGGACAAGTCCCGTAAGAGTTCCAGGCCTCCGCCGTCACCGCACACGAAAGTCCGTGACAAAAACTTGTGTCACAATTGCAAAACACAACAGTGCTTCGCGTCATGCACATCAGCGGGGCCTGACTTTTCGGATTGTGGAATGATTTTGAAATAGAAGTGGCTACAAACAACGGGCGTTGCGCAATATACAAAAGGGCACTAACGCACGCGCTGCTCGATTCATGGATTTATTAAATTATTGCAAATTGCGAACCAAAGTTATTATATGGGACTGTTTGCAGCTTCTTTTTGCTGTATAAACCATTTAAACGAGAAGAAGGTCTATTTATGGAATTTGCACGGCTATATATGCAGATGGTTAAAGGATAGGTTGAAGCAAATTGGGTACTTATTTTTAGTCTGTTTAGCCACGTGATTTCTCCGGTTTTTCAAATCATGTTTTATTCGGTATTTAGAGAATGACACGCCGGTATCCTTTTGATTAAACTTTGGAACCCGCTACTACACATCCTGAACTCAGTACCCTCTAATGTTTAAAAAACACTCTTATATTGCCAATAACAATTAGTAATATTATATAATCAGCTTAACTAGTCGGCTCGAAAATATTGGACAATTCATGGAATAGCAAGACTTCTTCATCCATCCTAGTATTTCTATGGATTATTTGATACGCTTTTACATCTTAAGTAACTAATCAAGGTGCATAATGAAGAAATCGCCATACAATGAATAAAACATCTGGGGGCCAAGTGGAAAAGCCTCAAAGGTTCGGGCTGTAGGATATTGACTCCAGCATTGCGCTGCTCTCAGTGAACGTAGACAGGGAAGGACAGGTCGAGTGCCCCACTAAAACCCAAATTACCGTCTGGCTGAGCATGTTCGAATGTCTCATGGCCGCCGTGAATGCAATGCAAAATAGAATTCCACAGAGAACAACCTGGTGGCGTCTTATAGGCGAACTAGCTGGGTTGGCTGAATAGCGCAGTTATCGATAATGAGCTCCGTCGTTGTATGCGAACCATTTTGGATATGCCAGAGCAGCTGTTAGCCACCGATAGTAGAACTAACTACTCAACTCGTGAAGTCGAACAGTGCAGCCCATAAAGAGCTTTCTCATCGTATGTGTACTGTTTTGAATATGGCAAAACAACTAGAATTTTTCGTTGTGGACCGTCTGCATGGAAGTGGTCTGAGTGGCTAATTAACTGCGCGTGAAGCTACCGGTTGTCTACCCACTTAATAGCAGAGCAAGCCGTTAGGCAAAGCGCGCAACGTCTATGTTTTCAGAAAAATACGCCCACCATCTAATAATCGCCATTTCAAAGGTGTATTCTACCTAAAAATTAGACCCATGTGCGTATGGTCATTTCTAATATGTCGTTTATTTTCAGGTATCCAATTACCTTGTACTGTCCCTTGCCGTAGCGGACCTCATGGTGGCTTGTCTTGTAATGCCACTCGGCGCCGTGTACGAGGTACGTTGATGAAACTAAGATTTCATTGGCGATTAAAAAGTATCTGTAATATTGAGTTTGCTTCAGTTTCGAGACGTTCTGGAACCAGAAGCACCATAAGGTAATGCCCCTGATTTCAGCCAGTTATAGGTCTTTTGCACAGCGAACGCCTTACAAATTTCACATCTTGGACCTTTTCAAGATGCATTTTTCTGCAAACCCTTCTAAATTTGTCGTATGGGACCTACCTGCCAGAATGTTATGTGTTGGTGGAAACATTTTGGCCCAGACTTTAATGTAAGTTGAGATTAAACTTGGCTTTTTTATAAAACAGCAACGGAAAATGTTGTTACGGATATTTTGTTTGATATCAATTATAGGCCTTATAGATTTTTGGGCAGTGAGATAGACTTTATATTATCTTTGTACCAGTTTAGTACTCTGCGGAAAGATGCTTACAATTTTTTTGGGACTATCATGAAGTTACACTTTCGAACTGTCTACATTGAATTAGCAGATTATCTCCCCTTGAAAGGACATTTGTAGTTAAAAACAAAGTCGTAATATTAAATATTTTTGAGCCCAAATTAATAATTAAAGTATTAAGTATATCTGAGAAGTTTAAATCTAATTTCTTTACTTGCACACGATTTTCAGAGAGCTTTTTTACTGATAGCCTAATGCTTCGCATCGACGTACGCGAATAAAAAGGCAATATTCTGCGGACCGTTTCTGAGGAGAAGCTCTATCTGGCTAACAGCGTCCGTCACTTGAGTACCCCGAGCATATACCCGTGCTCTTCTTACTTATATGAGCCGTTAATCTCTATACCAATATGCCCGTAGCGATTATTCTGCTGGCGCGGCAACAACATGTAAAGGCACAGTATTGGTGCTAAGGAAACAAACCTTATCACCCCTCTTCTCGACCTCGAGCGTAGTAGGTCAATTAGATTTTGATTTTCTTAGTACAATATGTTCCGCCTGTGACAGAAGCAATTACGCATTAGTAATTGAGTGCCACGAAGGTCTAGAGCGGAGCAACCAGATGGTGCACTCCGAGACAGCTCAATGTTGAGTTGATATCCGTTTGGCTCAGACGGGTTAAGCGTTTCTGCGTGCTTTTCTCTTTGAGTGGTGGCAGGCTCTTCTTTTCACCGACTAATTAGATCCTCAACAGCGGCAATACCCGTCTTGGATACGCGACAGAGAAGAAACCACATTTCAGATCGTACCCTATTGCAGATAAATCTGTTTCTGCGAATCATATCCGTACGACAGGTGTCATCTGAGTTAGTTAAACTTCTACGCATGCAACACAATTACTGGTGGACATCTACTATTCAGAGCTCACCGGACCTTCAGAGATGCATCTCCAGGCGTTCAAAATCGTAGCTTTAGCTTGCGCGACACACACACTGCTGCTGCTGCCGCGATTCGATGCTATTCTTCTCTTCGTAGGCAAGAGATATGAACATCCAACCTATTACGTCTAGTTAACCTTGTCTAGATCCTTCCCAACTTCGGTGAAGATTAGGTTTATAATGTGCCGACGTCGCTGTCGCCTGTCGATACTCGGTGCCGATCAATACTCGGGCACTGGCCTATCCTCCGGGTGGTCTGTTGATTGCTATCAACATATACACGCTTTTCTACCGTCTGTGTTCCAATCAGGTGAATCAAGCATGGATACTTCCGCCCGAGCTGTGCGACGCGTGGACTTCGATTGATGTCCTTTGCTGTACCGCTTCAATCCTGCACCTGCTCGCCATTGCCATAGACCGGTTAGCTTAATAGGCTTTCTCTTATTCTTACTTATTCCCTATATTAACATAACTTTCGTATGTTTTTGTTAGGAAAAATGTCATCATTACTATTACTATTTTTTTCATTATGGTTGTAAAATATAGGTATTTATAACATCTTCCTGTTTACACTTCTGTAGTAGGCTTAGTCAAAACCAAGGGCGGTATTTTAAATACTCCAAAGTTCAATAGTGCTATGCTACCCTTCAGTATTTATCCTTGAAAGCTTTAGGTCCGTGGCCTCATATATAAAACATTTTTTGAGCGGCTTTTTCAACTGACAAAAATAATCTACCTGTCTGTGTAATTTGAAAAACAAGACAACGAATATGTTTCCTACTTAGACTAAGTTTCCTGCTCTATGCACTATTCTGTAGATGGTCCTTCCTGGTCAATTTAAATTTATAGTATATATAGGAAAGCAACTTTGCACTTCTATTAAAATCACATTTGTTAGATACATAGTTATCATCATGAAAGGATTTCATGATATGTCGATCGAAAAATCCCGCACTGAGTGCAGGTACAAAAAGGCAATACTGGTAATCCTTTGTAAAAAACACATATATCATTTCCTTCTCCATAGAGCACTCCACTAATTAAATTTACACTGTACAGATGGACATTATATCAGGAGGTTGAAGAACAGATGCAATGAAAAGGCGATCGAGGACAGTCCTCGAAAAATCGCTAATGCTGTTTGTTCGTGAATATGAATTTATTGCAGGTATTGGGCAGTAACTTCAATCGACTATATGAGGACAAGGGATGCCTCTAAGGTACGAAGTATTGTCACACTTTCCACACGTATATTTAGCTTCCAAGCACGGAGCCAGTTTTTGCTTTCCTAGCCAACTTGCAAAGCAAGCAGAACGAATTTCAACCAATTCTTCCTAGAACATCCTTGCCTTTCATTGAAGTACCATTTCAAGAAGACACAGATGGTTGATTAATCAATCATCGAGATGAATCAGCAACATGCAAAAGTTATGTGGTTCTGACGAAGTTGTAAATCCCAATGTAGTTGCGTCGTAACATATTTGTGAATTATCGGTAACCGTTTACTTTTGGTTTTCACTTGTCGAGGAAATGACTCGAGTCCACTTTATATCTATCCAATACAACATAAACAGATTAAAAGAATAAATAGTGAAAAAGACTACTTAGCCTGTGTCGTGTAGTCTACAAGTTTTCGGTCTGATCTATCCTGTTCTGTGTACCTGTCAAGCACAGGCAAAAAATGTAGCTTATATCATCAATTTGCATCGTTTGCTCGACTAATCGCCGATAATAGAAGAGCAAGTTTTGCGTACCCTTCAGCACAGGCTACAATGCTTTGTTGAGTGAAGCGAAACGATTTACTTTCCCTTTTTCATTTTCCGGCTGGCCAGTAGACTGAATAGAAAGCTAGTCTTCGCAGGCACCGTTTTCCTTTTAACGTTGAAAACTCGCTCATTCTTTGGATAATCCAAGCCTCGATAACACTTCGCCACTACTGCAGAAGAATTTGCTATATTTTTAAACGTTCAAAGCATTTGCACAATCCTAGAGGCTGATATACGTTGACATCGATGCCTAGCCAACTAGACTAAATATGCTTCCAGACAACCAAGATTAGTGTGCTTGTAAAAAAAAGAAAACTTTTTTTTAAATTTCTTCTATTAGCGTACGTTGAAATGAGCTGTGACTTATTTCATTTATCCAAGTAGTTGTCGACAGATTGGTCTCAAAGGCTGTGTGATAGTAATGAACATTCGAGTTTTGAGGATAAATTTTAATGAGTAGTCATTTGATCCATGGGCTGTAAAGTGGGGTTTCAGTGTGAGAGAAACCGGAAACTGATTGGAAAGCTAATATTTTAGTAAAATTAAATAAGTACACCCAAGCACAAAGAAGCTTACGAGTATTATTGACATACCCGTCTATCATTGTCTACTTAGTTAAAATTAACATCTATATATATATAGATGTATATATATATATACACCTCTGTTCTGGAGGCCAAATTTTGCCGTTGGTTCCGTCACGAATTAGCGATGTTTTCCAAGTGCCTGCAGCATTATTTATCACGATTACTATGTAGGGTAAAAATATTCTTCCTGTCTCTCTTTATTTTGCGTTATTTCAAGTTTACGATCGGATTATGGCGGAACAATACGGGCGGTGTAATTTTGATACTGATGAGTATTTTGGGTTTTTTGTTTTGCTATTTTTTAGGTGGGAGCGATGATCGCTGTTGTATGGCTCGCTTCTCTTGTCATCTCCATCGCACCAATCTTCGGCTGGAAGGATCCAGAGTTCTACAACAGGTCAGTTTAATTTTCTCAGTGCTACTATAGCTATGCATTAAGTTAAGGCGATTGCGGTATGTCATCAAGTCTAATCACAGAGTCACTTGAGTATGCATTGCTACATAAGCGAACCCACGAGATATTGAATGATTGATTTACACCGGGTAGGGGGTAGTATTCGTATTCAATTCTGTTCAGTCATTGTAATGTAATTAATAATTTGTGATGGAATTAGCTGCAACATAGTCTCTACCTAAATAGAGTTGCCAATTTTTCCGGCGCCCCGACAAACGTTTTGGAAAAAGATGATGCTTAGTAGGCAATAGTTTGTATACTCGAAAATACATATATTATCACTGCATAGCGCTTTCTTTGGTCAACCGGGCGCTTTGCATTAGGATTGTAACCGCTTATCGAGCTGCGCGCCTGGAGATTCATTCTTTCATAATCGTTTGTTGTTAGTCACCGTCGACTATAACCGATGCGGTCTCCGCACAACTACGCTTTTTGATGAAGAGAACTTAATCGGGTTTCCAAGTCTCTTATGCCTGACATGTCGTCGAACACGAGCAACTTATTAAATATGCTAGCACTCGTTCGAGTCTTACTCAGTTGAAGCTTCCGGACAACGGACAAGAATGGATCGCCGTTCCATTTCGAACACTAACTTCACAGGTAAAGCAGGCTCGCTATGTAGAGTTAGGCTACATTTACTTTCAGAATGTCGCTCGTTCATGATATTATGTTCCGAGGTTCACGTCGGTGCAATTAGCGAGCCCACAAGCACATTGTGACCTTTGAGTGACATGACAAGTGCCAAACGTATATAAAACTAAGATGCATTCTCTGGCAAGATCAAGGCGAGTGAGTTCAACCTGATGCAACTTGATGTAATGCTCTCCGCGCAAACACACATATGCCTTACATGTATGTAGGATTGTTTGTGATATGTAAAGAAATATAGGTGTAAATGAAACAGGGGGTTCGGCTTAGCGTTCAGAGTGGTATATATACCAATAGCTATCAGAAGAGACGTATACACACCGTCACAGGGTCCATGGCAGGAATGCCAAAGGGAATAGTCACTTTGCTGGCCCGATCTCTGCCTGCTAGATATGCTATTCGAAGGACATGTTTGCCGTAATTCTTTGAAGACCGTGGTGGGGGTTTCCGCCCATATTAGTTTCAGTGGCCTTCCTCCTGAACTAAATGTTTCAAGTCGGTTCAAACGTCGACATATCAGCCAGATTACTACTGCAGTATAATAATTAGTATGGATAATCCACCTATTTTACTCGAAAAAAATATATCCACTACTTTATAGGTTCCATGTTAAATCAGGCAGATCTTAAGTTCTGAAGCATAAGGTTATTAAAGGGATTTTTCACATTTCCCTTTTCAACCACCGCCTTGGGCATCCAATATTATGACTAATCGGCAAATAGTGAAAGCACTCAGCTTAGTTAGCAATTCTAAGAGCTGTTGTCAATTGCTGAAAGCTGTCAAGCACCGGAAATTGATGTTGTATGAAATGACAGTTTTAAATCGTCTCCAAGTCAAAAACCAGTGCTATGTTTATTTATGACAAAGCATTACACACACTTTTATGTCTTACCTCCGTCGTTCCTCTTCTAAGGGTTCCGGAGGAGTAAATTTTCTATCTCACACTTTGCTGCATCTCACTTCACTGCTTGTGTGCTCTCGCAAACTGTGGGCAATTGAGGAGGGCGCTAGAAGGTAACTATCCACTAAAAATTTACGATTCGAGCGGAAGATTATTGCCTACCTGCGGCTTACAGACAATGAACTTTGGGTGCCAGGACGCGGGAATATGCATGAAGAAACATAATGCCATGTTTCTACGTGTATAAACGTACGCTGCGTCGTGCACGCTACCTTAAGCTAATCTACTTAGGCCTGCGGATCGTGCCAGCAGGGCACCGTCGCTGCGTGTCGGAGTCATGAGTCGCAAAGAGCACGGTTGCATAACGCATTGAAAGCGAACGCTTTAGTTCAAACGGAATTTAACAGCAGCAGTTATTGATCATCGACAATCTTTATTACTGTCGGCTGAAATTTATCCGCTTTTTCGACTTTCTCGAAGCCTGTTATTTATTTATTATCCTATTGCTCATGAGCTAGCTTTGTCGGGCCCATCCGCATCCCATTATCCCAGAGTATAAGCCGATCAACAGTGCGAAATAGGTGAATAGTTCTTGTTTTGTTCTTTCACCATGGGGCCTTCATCTCCGCCGTTTATTCGTGTTGAGCCACTTTCACATTAAATTATCCCTATGTGCTTCCAAACAGACGAGCTTCCGACCCCAATGCAAATATATGACCATCATTTTGGTTGTTCGGACTCTTTGCCGCTTCTCAGCGCACCTTTGTTTCGTCGTCCCTTTGTTCCTATGCAAACGCTTTTCCATCAGGTGCCTTCAAACTCTCTCGCCGTTGACGTTGATGCAAGCTCGCTGGTATGGTACGAGACAGGGTTTTCCCCCAGAGATGTCGAATAAAATAACTCCACAATCCTTACAGCAAGTTCTCCGACCTCGCTTAGGTCCTCGTCCCCGCTAGACGACGCCTTTCTTTCTCTGCGCCTTTTTCTCTCTGTTCCTAGTTATTCCGTCAGCTGTCTCTGCTCGTTTTCTTTGAACGCCTTCTCCCTACCGCACTCGTCATTCAAGATGAGGAAGAAACCAATGATGAATTTGGTAGCATCGTGAACCATTATTCGTCCATTTGTTAAATTCGAATCTTTCCAACACCAAAAGCCAAGCAGGTAACGTTAAATTGAAATATGTGTATTGATCAAAGGACCCGTAGAGCAAAAGATAACACGAACACATTCTAGCGTGGAAATATTGTGCAATCCATTGATATATGTGTGTTCCTCAATGTTCTTGTTAATTCGCCGGATTTTCGACAAAAACGGTATCAAACAAAGAGATCGTGCTTATTGTCAGTCTACGGGTTATACCTAGTCTGCTCAACTGGGTACATTTACAGCGACGAGTTCACATCGAGTTCGTTTATGTCAGCCAATAAACATGGTTTTTGGTTATGTTGCTACTAACGTCGACGTATTATGAGCACGCATGTAAACTTGAACTCACCCAGTATCGGCAGTCATCAATTAGTATATGACTTCGAATTGAGGATAACCTACTAGTAGATCTGCATCTACTGTCCAGTTAATTCTTCCTACGGTATTTGAAGTCCTTGGGAGCTATTAAGTAACACTCAGTACATGTTTGACATGCTGCATTCCCAGATGAGCGGTTTTTTGACAGCGGCACACGAATACTCCGGCATAAACGGTTATTCAAATAACTTTACAAATAAAGGGATTACATTTGGAGGAAACACTGTGAATTTAATCGGACATCGGGTTGTGCATAGTAAAGCGTGCGATACTCTTGTAATTAACTCCAGTTAGTGAAATCGGTGTTTCTCTTGACTTGTATATATATTAACACATTCTGCAAACAAACACAGTAACGCGAATAGCTATGGACCAGCAAGCAAAATGTTCCTAACATAAGGGTTGGTTATAAAATCTGGTTTGCCATAAGGAAAAGTCAATACGCCAATAGTACTAAACAACAAAGCGTTACAAGCAAACACAAAATAAAACTGCTCTTAGAGTTACTCTCGAGATATGCGAAGAGAAAACTGCTTGGCCACAGCTTAGCCAGGCCCCAATGAAATATAGTGCAGCTAACCCCAATACGATTTTACATTCGTGATACCTTTGATCATGTAGATACACATTCAACGTATCAAGAATAAAGCACGACGATTGATTATGTTTGTCTGAAAAAAGTTAAGATTATTGTTTCTTTATTGTCTAAAACTACTGTATCGAAATTCGTGTTTTAATACATATATACTTTCTCTATTACTTTGTTTTTTGTTTCTGCTGTGACGTGTATGAACACATGCTTGTCCTCGATGGTATTACTGTCTTCAATGAAATCGCCATAATGATGGTAACGAATGGTACTTGCTATATCCTGGCTCTGCGCTACTGTAACCGACGCAGGGTCCTGAACGAGAAAAAATGTCTGGTATCTCAGGATGCACTGTACCAGATTTTCGCAACATCGTCATCATTTTACGTGCCCCTCTTTCTTATTCTGTTGCTCTACTGGAAAATATTCAAGGTAATTAATTCACTTCAACTCATAAAAGCAGCGTGCATTGGTTCTGCGAAGGGTAGACAGGTTCGAAATAAAATCGTTTCATTTTCTTGGCGTGCGCCTATACTTGAAATAGGGAAATGCAAAAAAAACAAACAAATAAGAGCTACGAGACAGTTAGAACGTTATCGTTCGATGCGTGTCTAGCCCATTATTCTTCTTCTGATACTCTCCAGTCGTTTGTTCCATTCCGTGCTGGACATGATCTTGTGTGCCCGAGTTACCTTAAACTTCACACTGAAGTTTCATATCACACACGGACAAGAATATTCCGTTTATCTGCCTCTTACACGAGCAGAAATTATTTCCTAGGCCGTTCCTTCGTCTAGATCAAAATGAACGCTTTTACTCAACCTGGCGGCGATTCGCACTACCACAAAAGTTCGTCGAAGTTAAGTCGAATGCACCTACTAAACAACATCGATTTAGTTACAACATGTGGTAAATGTCCGTTCCTGGCAGAGGTTACATGCGGTCTGTCCGGTGTTATGTATATGCTTACGTTTTTGCGATATATTATGTTAGTCTTGATAGATGATTAACGGCACATTTGCAGGTGGCTCGCCAGAGGATACGGCATAAGCCGGGCAAAAATCAGAAGCATCCAGTGGAGAAGAGTCACAAAGAAAAGAAGGCGGAAAAGAAACCTCATAACAACGCTAGTAAAGATAATGGTCAGCAAAAAGTGCAGCAACAACAGTTATATACGAGCAGTAGTCCGGCTGTTCTTATAATACAAAAGGTAAGTGATTTAATGACTTGACAATGGGGACAGAGAGGATTTTGTTTGCATTTGTCAGCATTATCTTCACCTGAAGCATTTTAATGTATCTAACACTATTTGTATTAATTGTAAGTTTCAGCGAAGGTGCATTCACCTGCAAACAATGAAAATGTTATATGCGAAATATTAATTGGTGTGCTTCAAGATTAGTTAACGAACATTTGGTTGATGACCTAGGCTAAGCGTGTCGAATAGATTAACTGTTAGGTTAGCGGAACACAGCACGACTTGTGAATTTGGTCGCAGCAATGGAACACGAAAATAATAGTACGCAATGGGAGAAGGGACCGTAGTACGCAAAGGACCGTTTCAATGCATGGTGTGTACATATTATTTTCAGTTTAATCGAAAATTTCCAAGGTTAGACACCTAGGAAAAAGGAAAATTGAAACACGTGCGGCACAAAAAAACAATTTTAGTTGAAAGTGACAAATTTGAGGTACGATTATTAAAAATAGTTTTTTCGCCAGAAACACATATCCCGATGCAATAAATTGAGTCAATCAAGTTCGGTCATTCGAATTTCCATATGGGGTTGATGAAGCTGGTCTATTCCTACAATCCATATCTGATTTGCACTCTAAAGCGTGCCGTAGAACGTGCACACAACAACCGCTGCAACAGCCGCTGCATGTTCTCTCTCCTCTTTGTATATATATATATAACGTGGAGTTGATAAATCTGGTCCACTTCTACGTGTAGAGAAAAACCATGTACTTGCTCAAACTTTAGACAAATAAAAAACTGGGATATTTAATTTTTTACGGCTTTCGACGTAAATGACAATTGGTTTGCAGACACTTTTTTCTTGAGGACCACTTAATTGCACGGTCCAATTTTAAGAAATTTCTCAACCTACGCCTTGAAAGGTACGGTTTTTAATAACATTTTCCACATACATTCTCACTTATCTACATGTTATACTAAATTCAGCCTGAGTGAAATATCTCATACATGCTCATGGTTATGTTTGTCTTCAAGATTTGGATTGTCTTCAATTTCTCTACGAACGCCAGATATGTCGGCAATAAAGGGAACACAGCACGCAATCAAAAACTAAGTATACAAAGGTGTGGACTTTCAATGTGAATTGCTGTTCTGCTAGTTCCTAAAAGTAGGATGGGTATGAGTGACCTTCAAGTTATCACCACCAATTGCTATGTAGAGTTTCGCCGAGTAAAGCATTGTGGTCTTTGCGGAACCAATAATACCCAGCATTACCATAGTCGGGCTGTAGATTTTTATCATTACGCAACAACGTTCAGTTCAACGTCAGTCAACAATATTGATTATCATACGCTGACAGGCATAATGTAACAACATATTTGGTAATATGGCACAAACGAATCATATTCCAACAGCTGCGGTTTAGCCGTTGATTAAGCAGGCTATGGAAATTGCGTGGATTCTAACCAGCCATACCAATGGCATCAACAAAATAATTGTATTTTAAGAGATTTTCTTGATGTGACTCAAAAAGTTTCTCGAAAAATAGCACAAATAACTATAGCCTGTTAGGTAAATTGTGCGCTGCGTTAATCTTATTTCAACCAATTTAACCCTAATATTTACAAAAGCTTTTTTTATGAAAAGCGGTGCTCGTGGGAGCACCGCGCTCCATAAAAATAAGTTTGTCTCACTCTTTCCTAATCATAATTTCAACGAATTCGACAACCTTCCAATGTGATCTTAGTGTTTGTCGTACCAAAGACAAACAAAACGCAGACCATTAAAGCGAGTACGGTCGCCGAGAGCATACGGCTATTTGAGTGTAACCTGTATTATTGGAGAATTTTGGTGAATATATGGTGGGTCAAGTTGTGGGAACGCCTATCATCTAAATATTAGGAAAGTGAATAAAATGCCCCCAGGGCGTTGACCGGGCCGTAGCAAACACACGCAACTAGAGCCTTTTCGTCGAAGACTCGAATCCATGAACGACGAATAGAGCCAGCCTGTTTAAGATATGAACGCTCGTTGAATGCAGGAACACACCTCTTTGCACATACTAGATTGCCCGGGATGCAAACAATATAAGTCCCGATGGATGGGCTGAAATAGCACGCAATGCATCCGCCACTACTAACGGAGCATACACAATGCCCATTGCACGGGTAACGATCCGCAGCTATACGGTGTTGCATGGACAGAGACGTTCAATTCGGGGAAAACCGTTATTACGATCGGCGTTACCCGCATAATCTCTTGATATTTGTCCATTGTATAAAATCCATCTAAATCTCATTTATTCGGTAGATTTTTTTATTGTAAATAGGTCCTCATGTTCTTTTTCCTCTTGTGGTCGGTATACATTACCAAGTCGGTCAAGTCCTAGCCACGGATTCGATCCACCTTTACGGACTGTCCCTGCCCATGCCAGATTGGCCGGAGGGGTTGGCCAGCGCCAAGCCGTAATCCATTCCGCCAACATCCTTACGACAACATACATGTACGCAGTCACTCAATTTGCCATAAACGGCGAGAATGGTCGGGAAAGTGCGTTGTTTGTTCAACTGTAGTACACACTATTTCATGTACTATGTACCATGCGCTCGTACGGAGCTTGTGTAAACTTTCTCTTGCTGCTACGGCAATAGCGAAGGTGTTCGCCAGAGGCAGGACATTTGGAAGTGTTAGTAGTTTTCAATATGATAACTTCTACCTCAACCGTCGGCTCAGTCCGATATGTGAAGTGGCGATTGACGAACAGGTACATAGAGAGAGATATAAGGAGAGAGAGAGCGGGAAGCGAAAGAAAGATATGATTGTTTTGACATCCACAGGACACAGAAAGATACCTGTGGAGCACTATTTCATTCGTAAGTTGTAAAAGAACAGGCAGATACTGTTGCGGATATGCAAAAGTGTGTATTTATCGAGAACTTTGAAATCGTTGGTAGTTCACTTTTATAACCTGGAATTTTACAAAGCTAAAGAAGTATGTCGAGGGACCGAATAATGTAAATTCTCTTGTAAAAAGCTCTTGCCCATCTCGTGCTGATGAACCTGCTGGTATACATATTCCTCAAGCATACTATGAAACGAATAATAGTACTATTACATAAAGACACCCTCATTTGTTAGAGCGCGATTTTCAGTTAATAATTAGAGAGTTGTTTGGGGAGCTTTGTACACTTGTGCATATAACATCGACGTCCTTGAGCCGTCCCACTCACACTAAAAGCTAAGCGTTGATATCGCAGCAAATTCAGCCAATATCATGCACAATGAGTGAGTATTCACAATGTTGTTCCCGGAGCTCGGCGTGGAGCCTGAATCCACGCAGCTCAAATTGTGAAAAAAAACACGTAAACGAAGCTCGTTCTCTATATTCAAGACTCTCATTCGAATGCCTTCGTATTCTCGACTAGTGTTGTAAAAGAAAGACTTCCATGCAGTAATATGCTTCTGCTTCGGTTTTATACAGGTTACCTACAGGTTTTGAAGGTATTGCGTACGTTTGTGTATTATAAGGGATGAAATTAATGAAGTTTTTTATAAATCGTGTTTGCCTAATTAGATTCGGTGTTATTTTTACAAGTGATTTTAAGTGAAAGTCGCGTCACTCCCGGGTTAGCACAGACAAAAATCAGACCCACGAACCCTTTTGACAAGCTTAGTAGCGCTTCCTCTAATTCGTCCCTGTCATTCGGAGCGAGCTAGTAGACACGGTGTCGTTAACAATCATTTCGCATTCTATGCAGAGCTATTCGTTGCACTGAACGCCCGTCTTGACTCTCAGAAGCCTCAAAACATGCGTTTACGTCAAATCTGGCTTAACAAATCAACGTTTAGCGACCACTTCAGAACGAGTATATGCGTTTTCTGACAACTAACCCTCGTTCCCGAAAAATTTCTAGCGATGGTGGCAAGAATGGGAAAGCAACATTTGCCTTGTGTCGTGACAGCGTTTAGTACACGTAAGGGCGTAGGGGAAATAATGCGTGACGAATGAAATTACAAGCATCTTTATCTGTCATATATCAGCCACTAAAGGGTAAAACAATTTCAGGACCCCTCAACATCGAGTCAAAATGAACAGACGGTCGTGTATCCCACGACGATTGTAGACCACGGATCACCTGGCCAGGAGCGACCCCCTTCGCCGCCTGTCACCCAAGAAATTGTCACGCACGTTACTCATCAACAGCAGCTGCAACAGGAGCAGGCAGTTCAGAAGCAACAACAACACGCTCAGGTAGTCCAGATGACTCCACCAGACGATACACCAAATGGTCTGACCGAAACGCAAATACAGGTGAGAATCTCATCAGCGACGGAAGACATGCTATACTATGCAGATACAACGTTATGTCTACAAGATACATACTGTGCAGAATGCGCAAAACTAAGGATTTTATGTCCTATAATGTGCTTAACCCATAATCATTTATGTCTTGAAGTCTGTTTAAAAAACATGGCTCCCTATTAAAATGGCTCCTGCTAAAAAGCTCACAGGACATCTAAAGCTATTAAATTACCTTTATTTAGATTCGTAGCCTTCGTAGATTTAAGCAATTACCGATGCCTAATACGACGAATAAATACCAGATTTCAATATCCGCTAACGAATTATACTTTCCATACGCACAATCCCCAACTACAAGTATAAAGTATAACTAGATAATTTTTACGTTTTATTACTAAAGTACGTGGAAGAACAGTCGACGAAACTTTTCGCGGATTTAAGTCGCAATTATGTGCCTACAGCTCGAGCACACCAGCGGCTCTTTTTCTGTGTATAATATGGTTCATGCTTTGGATCGAAGCTAACAATAACAAACATGTCATGTTTGTCGTGTTAACCCGTTTTTGCTGTCAATCGTACCTAGATCTCGGTGTCGTCGAGTCCCCCAGCCCCGCTCGGGTGCTCTGTCGTTAGGACCGATTCGGAAATGCCGCTGTCACCGATGTCGCCTCTACCTACAGCCAATAAGTCGGCAGCAAACGTTACATTAGTCGGAAGCGACACAATCGCCCCATCTACGAATAGCCACAGCGGGGGCCACTCGATTGGACGGCTCCTCGTGCTGACACGCCGGGAAAAGTCGAAACGGGACCCGCGAGGAAAAGGAGCCACGGAAGAGTCCATTGAGTCACGACGTGAGCGCAAGGCACGAAAAACGGTCGCCATCATCACAGGTACCACGTTGGGCGAAGGAGGTCAATAGGGGCGACTAGTTTTCGTTGTGACTCGTTTGTCGGTTAGTAGTCAGCATCGTGAGCCAGGTGGTTTGGACTGCATCCCGAAACATCGGCTGCTTCGTGACTGTGCGGCAAGGGAGCTAGCTCGTGTTGGCACCGAAGGTCATTAGCGTCACTCCAGCACTCTGCTTAGGTTAAATGATCGAGCACTGCTAAACGGTTGTTTTTATCGACTTTTGAAAAGCCCTAGCTAATCTATCTTACTGTTATTTTAAAACGAAGACACTCTAATATTTATCTTATTTTGAAGATCGGAAAGACTGCATCGGTGTTCTTCGAGGAACACAACAAATTAAGTTTCTTTGGTTCCAAATATTCCTTTACCTGAAAGTTGCAGTACAAAGCTTAAAATATCTAAAACGTGGTTGTTTCTACGAATTTGAAATATGATAAAAAGGTTTATAATTTATTTAATTAGCTGCAAACTGATTTGCATACGTGCATACACGACTATTAGTATCTGCTTATTCTGCAGAAGTTACCGCGTTTTATTCGTTAGCGTTTAGTATAAAATAATTTTAACAGTGTTAACGAATCTAGTTTTGAGCTTCTGTTTTTTTCATATTTCTCAGGTGTCTTCGTGGCGTGCTGGCTGCCATTCTTCAGCACTGCTCTTCTAATGGCTGTCTGTGAACCGTGCGCCCCACACGACCTCGTGTTTTCGCTTTTCCTCTGGCTTGGATATGTCAACTCCATGCTTAACCCCATTATCTACACCATATTCAGGTGCGTATCCGTTGGATCGATAATTTAATGCACATGTTAGATTTAGTACAGGCAGGTACACATATGGCGTAGAACTAAAGGATACCTTTACTAATTTACCGTTTGCATGCCTTCTACGTTTTTTTTGCGTTCTCTTATTTCACCATTTTGCTCTAGATAGAAGTGACATGCGTAAAATGAAGAGATGGTAATGCTCAATCAAGTGTTTTCTGTGCGTATTGTTTTGTTTCAGTCCCGATTTCCGCAATGCGTTTAATAAGATCCTTCACGGAAAGTGCTAAGAACGTGTAATGAACGTGCATATGAGGGTGAAGATCCTCGTATATGGCGCGCTTCTCGTGGCCTGGATGCTTCACACAGAGTAATGGCCAGCCTTGCCGTACAAAATATATAACTCTACAGACACATTAACTCAATTCTCGGGGACAGGCGGTCGTCATCACAGGAACAGGTTTGAGCAGTCCATCGCATTCCCAACACCAAATTGCACGCAGGGTGCCTACCACGTGGTTACTAAAGGACCATCTCGACTAACTACAAGCGTTTCAAGCGGTCAAAATTCACACGAAAAATACTTGCTGTATTTTTCAGAATAAAAGAGCTCTATGCTAATAGCTGAAACCGGAATTCAACGACTGACTTGACAGGGCATCAAGAGGATTTTAAATAGTAACGGAACTTGCGTCCGATGGGCGTACACCTAATCGCATAGTACAAACGCATATTATTTCGTTCAGTGCTACACTATTTCACAAGTGTCGTCACAAGGCACATCAAACCAGTGCGGATTTGCGGTCCTGCAACAAGGAGCGCTTAGGGCATATTGACAATGTTCTAATGGATAATAAACTTCTCGAAGCACGGTACACCGTCCTGGAAAATTGCACACATCAGTTCCTGATACTTTCGTCCCAACGATTAGCGAAGCAGCAAAATCGACGAGATCAGCAAAACGAGTTGAAAGGCACCACCAGCTAAAGATTCTAAAGGGGCTGCGTTTCCGGTATTTAGGCCGTATTGCAGTAAACGTGAAAGCGATTCTCTGCCCGTAGAGACCAAACCAGCGGTGAGGACCTCTGACGAGCTGAACAACGAGCCTGCGATAACTGTCCACGAAAGGTGAAGCGCTGTCTGTGAAAAACCATGTTGTCGACTGCCTGCCGAGTAGCTGTAAGTGATCAAACAAGTACAACATCATAATAAGAGTAAGATTTCTGTTGAACATACTACTAACTATAAAAAAAATAACTTGTGTAGTGTAGAGGAAACGAAGTGTGTAGATATCCAGTGCGCGTAAAAAATACGGCAGGGGGCGTGTTCTACCACAAAATTGTAATTGCACAGCAAAAGAAAATGCTCATACAAGAGAAAGGCGGTACTACATTAAGCTGACCTACAATGACAATAATAATAACAATTGTTCATTCAATATAAATTAATGCATCAATGGACGAGTAGAAAAATAATCCCTAACGAGAAGCTAACCTCCTAAAGCCGCTTTGCCTATGAAATAGACAGGTTGATTGGTGCTTGGAAAAGGAAGAATTTCAATAAAATAGTGTCAACGGGACCGAATCAACGACAAGTTAGGTGATACGTCATTGCAGATGGCACCGTATTAATGTCGTACTCGATCACTTTATCTGGCTAGAAAAGAGTGTTCGTGTTCCTTGGATCTAGGGATATATGAAGTGTTCTTCACAAGCATCTGCTATCACCTTTAGAGGACACAAATTCAATTGAATAATATAAAAGTAATGACAGTCAAATAGCTTAACAGAGGTGCACTCCATCAACGGCAGAGGTTACGTAAATTAACTAGCCAGTGCTGTTCCATGGTACTACTAATCCAGGTCTTATAACATTCGGGCTAAATGTTTAGGCTTGCGTCACCAAAGCCACGTTTTGAACCAGTAATGTGCCACGATGCGTAGCTAAATTATCGATTACTTCATGCTCCTATTCGCTGCCCTATCCAGGAATCTGTATTGATTAAAGCGGGTAATAAACGACACGAGTAAACGTGACGACGGAGATCACGCGAAGCGTAGCTCCCGAGATCACTTCTTGATTCGTTTTATAGACTTTACCTGTGTGGCACAAGATGCTGTCCTTGTTCCAAACTGCAGATTGTTACAGTAAACCTGCGTGTTTATCCGTAACAACGTTAATTATATGAATTGGTGGACGCGTTTGTCGTGACCTTTCGTATTAATTATCACCCCGTTTTCCCTAAAGTACGCCTTGTGCAACTGGATGGCAATAAACTATATCTATTGGCTTGTTTAAATATTGAAGAACAAGACGTCTTCAGCCAACTTCGACTAGTTTTCGAAAATGTCCAATGTAATAGTCAGCAACACGACTGTCGCTAACAACCGCGACCATGAATGTTGTACTGTAAATGGTGGCATTTACGCACACGGACGAAAAACACCGATATGACTAAGAATCTACCAGGCATCTTAGAAAGTCAGGGTGACGTCAGTTACGTGCGCTCTAACGGTGACATTAAAGTTTTACATACAAAGGTCGTCCACGCAAAGGTAATGAGACAGTAGTGAGCCCTTATTATTGTTGCTGTTATTGCAAAATGAGAACGGGAATTATCCACTCAAGCGAGGTCTCCTCACTACTGCGAAGCGTGAGATAACGGACAAACTATTAAAGGCTCCTGCCGATTTCTCAAGTTGGACAGTTTGTTGTGCGTGTATCACGATAAAAACCGATTATATATATATATATATATATATATATATATATATAT